>CM045465.1:22241446-22458411 GCA_024666655.1 Dascyllus trimaculatus | reverse complement strand
GTGAGTGAAAAACTTAGTTTGAACTACAGTCAGTGATATTAAAGATATAACCAGCATTAATAAAACACACACATACATGATTTTTGCATCAAAGACCATGCACACACACACACCCATGTCCTCAGGCCTGTAAGTGACATAGAATATATAGTTACGTATGTCACTTGTTTGTCAAGTGAATATCTCTATAACCTGCAGTTCCAGAAACATGACATCAACACACACTCACTAATGGAACAGTTTTACAAGTGAAAGCCCCTCCGTGGTCATTAATTATACCCCTAAAGACTCAGCATCAGTTACTTATTTAGAAGTTTCTTTTTATAGACTGTATGTAATAGATATAGATATAGATATATTTTCTGTGCCTTTAACCGGCATTCTGTCTAACAGCCAGCAGGGGGCGACTCCTCTGGTTGGAAAAAGATGTCAAATTGTAGACGTCTATAAGAAAATGATTGTACTTCTCACTGGGTTTGTTTCCTAAAAAAACATTTTCGTAATGAGTTTATGGTATCAATCAGTAGTTTCAAGTCTACCTGAGAAATTATGGTCCCATTCAGAGTAAGACAGACGATGAAGGAGGGTATGCTTTAGGGCAGGGCTGCTTTGTGATTAACAGGTCAAGGTACATAGTGTCCTTGGGTTCCCCAGTCAGATCCACCGCTTGCTTGCTATGTCCAGTTTTTAAAATACAACAATGGAAAGGCCAAATTCAAAATTTGGTGCTTCTAAATGGTACTCCACAAACCAATGGGGAATGACATGGTTGCTTCATTTATCTTTTATATACAGACTATGGTAATGCCCTATCAAGTTGACAGGATCGGGTCCCCAGATATGTTACATATGAAACCCCAAAAGTCTGAATTTGTGATATTGAGACTGTTATTGGTACACAGCAGCTTGCAGCAAAGAGGATGTGTTCAGCCATGGTGTTTTATGTATATCATATTAAAAAAAACACTGCGGACATGTAAACAAGGTAAAATGATATTTACTAGAGGGAGTTTTTAAATGTTTTCTTATATTAAATAAAAGTAGCACTATTATACATTGTATGGAAAACACAGAGACACTCACTTCCACCTGTGCAATGTTGAAGATCCAAAAAATAATGTTTCAATAAGTTTTTTATGTTTAAAAACAGTTTCAGTGGCAATATAGATTGTAAACTGCACTTGCTTGCAATGACTCAGTGAATCCTCTAGAGGGCAGTGTGTAACTGCTGCCTTAAGTCACTGGTTCCCACACTGGCCTCTGGCTTCATTACTCGTCAGTGTACTTGTAGGTAAAGTGTTATGTATTCCTGTTGTTTGGGGTTATCCAATTTGAAACTGTATCAATGCTGTATCATTTTATAAACATTCATCAGTAATGATATCCTGGGTTATACACACACAGTAGCTAAAACATTTCATAGCAACATTATCAATATTGTATTATCATTATGATGTAATGTTCATGATTGATTTAATTCTCTAGGTAGGATTTATGTCCTTCAAGAATCACTTTTGTCTGGCATCCATCATTTTCAAATAATAACTGATCAAATCTCGCAGCATTTCCCTCTTTGTCCTCAACATTTCTTAATAGAGGGTATTTGCTGCAAAGATCATGCACATGCACACTCCCTTGTGCAAACTTTACTCCCACCCTCATTGGTGGAGTCACCACCAATGAGGGTGGGGCAAAGTCGTGGTTAATTAGCATACCTATCCTGCCCCATAAATGCGCCTGCAGCCTCACCTGACGCTCCGAAGAGCATCAAGCACTCAGAGGAAGAGGGGGGCCTCCTGCTGCGGTGCACAACAGTCAGTCACAGTGGAAGTAAACCTCAGACAGACTACAAAAAGCAAGTTCAGGCAAGTTCTCTCACCTCACTGATCCGCTCAGGGGTCCGCTCTCCGTCTGCGGTCTGTGCGTAAAAGCGCACAGCCAAACCAGACCTTTACGCGCTTCCAGGAGAACTGCTTCCCCCCCTCTTCCTCCTTCCTCCGGGTCTCTACGGTCAGCTTGAGGCTCTTCCCTCGGCCGGTTTGTGACTCTTACGCCCGGTTCTGCTGAGTTGTGGCCGGTTCGACCCAGAGCTCCGGGTCACCCATGAGGCTGGAGGCCGCAGCCAGGATGGATCTGTTCAGGAAGCTGTGGAAGGCGAGGAAGCTGATCCTCGTGGTGTTCATCCCGCTGTCCCTGCTGCCTTTACCGCTCATCCACCCCACCAGCGTGAGTACTACAAAAGCATAGTGAATTATTATGCAGCTTTTACAATTCTGACCAAGGTGACAGAAGGACCAGTAACGTTTAATAGAAGAACTGAAGGAAAATTACGCACAAAAACATGATCATTTAAACTATGTTTGACTGATTTAGTGGAAAATAAGAACATTTAAATGTGTGAGACAGTTAAAAGTCCATGTAGAGTAACACAGATACACTATTCTCACTACACAGATGTGGCAAATGTTTAATTTTCTAAGACAAAATCACAAAAAATTTGCTTCTTATGTACCATAAAAACTGATAATAATATAACTGGTGATATAAAAAATACCAGCGTTTACAAGAAATCCATACAAATCATACACATCGTGAGTTACAATAGTAATAAGTATCTACGAACTTAGGTTATTTAATGTATTAGTAAACCACATGATTGAGTTTCAATAAATACCTAGTAAATATCCGGTACCGATGTGCTGATGCTCCTCCTGGTTGCTGCTGGTGGTCACAGTGTCCTGATGGGATTTTGGTGTGTGTCAGTGTTTGTGTGTGTGTGTGTGAGAGAGAGAGACAAAGAATCAATCAAAAGGCACAGTGTCTGTTTTGATGAATGCTTGTCCTGGTCATCAGCTGAGCTGTGTGTGTGGAGAGGAGATGTCGCGACATGTTGATGAGATGGAGATCAGTGTTCAGCTGAGAAGCACAGAGGAAGAGAGAGAGAGAGAAAGAGAAAATGACCTGATACTCATTTGGGGCTCCTGTTTATTTTTATGTGAAAAGTTAGGAGAGATTTGTGTTGTGGCTTGTGGCTCATGTTTGTGTTTTTTTTAAATGTCCTCAGACTAATGAAACTGCACTAGAAACAATAGGATTATGTCAGTTTGAAACCAATCTCTACAAGCTTTCTCCTTTTAAAAGAAAAATGTTGCTCTGCATCACTTAGACACTGAGTAGCTGCCTGCCTATGAGGCTAAATCACACATTAAGTAAAGTCTGGTTGCAGTGTGGAACTAGAAGCATAATCTATCTGTATGTCTCACCAAATTCAACCAAATGAACATTAATGATACTGTAGATTGCAGTCTGAAACTCTAAGATCATAGGATGTTAGATCGGACCACAGGATCCTAGATAGAGTCTGAGTGGGCCTGAAACATCTGAAACTACTATTTGTTTATGACAGACATTTTCAAAGTCCAGTTCCATTTCAAGATTCACTGTGTAAGAGATGCTAAACATGTGATGGAGCATTACCACATGAGATGGCATCAAAAGTGTGACTGTCACACAAGGAGGATGGCTTGGATTTGGAAACAAATTGGCACAGGAGTTCAAAACTTGAGTCAGATGTGATGCACAGCATACATCCTGACTGGCAGCCTTTTGCACTTTGCTAAATTTCACCCTCTCAAATGGAGATTTCTAGTTGAAAGTGTTCAGTTCTAGCTCTGTGTGAGTTGCCTTGATTTGCAGACTTCCTCTTGTCAACGTGCTCACATGCCAGATTCCATGATATCCGGCGAGAAGCCCTTATTATGTGCTGAGAATCAATGCGGATTTTGGCTCTAGTCACTAGTGAACCCATGATGACAGATGAAAATCAAGCTTTGGAGTGTCTTTCCATATTTTGTCCTAGTTTATGATCAGTGTTGTTCATTCGTGACTTTCATAGTTGAGTTTTATTCTGAAATCCCACCATTCTGAATGTCTATTCAAAGTCCTCAAGACAGAACTTAACACTGTGTGTCACACGATGGAAACATATTTTAACCTGTTTTCAAGTTTTGACTCCTTCCCAACCAGAAGCTGAAAGTGAAATTGGTCATGTTGGTAAATACTGACGTTTCATTCCAGTGTCTCATATTTCTAAACAGCATAACATTTTATGATTTTTTACAAAAAAGAGCAATGATTGTGAAATGTAGTTGCAGCTTCACAAAGGGTTAAAATCCGACTTTCAGGTACTGCTGAGTGTGTCTTTGTCAGAGAATCTGATGCACAGCTCTGTCAGTAGAATGTACTGATCGTTCAAAAGTGACACAAACTAGAGAAAAGTGCAGGTTTGTGTCACACCGACAAAACAATCTGGTTAAATTTGTTCATTGAGTCATCCTGTTCCAAGTCATCCTTGATCAAACACCTTAGTCAAAGTGGCACGGAGTGATTCTAAATTTAAATGTATTTAAATAAACAGTAACACCTGGCTGGTGTGTTTGTGTACGGCTCATGTTCTGATGCATAACAATGCAGCCATTACCACACAACCGCATCAGTTTCCAGCACCTGTTAACTAAACAGCATGTAATAATCTGTGCCACATGTGTTTGTGTTTCTTAAAACTTCATTAATATTCACAAGAGCTGTTATGTCCTCACAAGTTGTCCATCAGCCAATCAGAGCGGGCGCCCAGGAGCCTTGCTGTTATGTCAGTGGTGCTGCATGTTTGGCAGGAGTAGGTGGCGCAGGATGAGGCCAAGAAAAAACAAAAGAACAAAAACTTCACTACAAAGCAATTAAGTTACATAATCAACCAACCACCACGCTGGATTTTGGGCCCCACGTGGCTTCCTTACAACACCAGGGCCCCCAGACTGCGTCAGGAATGTGCCAGGGGTTCAGATGGACAGTGTGTGTAGTGTTTGGAGCGGTACTGTGTCCAGCTGCAGCAGAACAGAACATCTGTAGGATGCAGTCAGGCCAGGTCAGAACCAGAGAGACAGAACAGAGGAGCAGAGCCAGTGGCAGATATGCAGAGTGCTCATCAGGGTCGTGCACGTGCCGTTTCACAGCCTCATACGGCTTGATCCAAAAGTTGTATACAGAGATACAAAGAGATGTTCCCTAGGGTCGTACATTGTGGTCCATTCAAGTTTAGCTCTCTAGGGTTGGCCACCAGAACCTGACTAAGTTTGGATTGGATGCTGGATATCGGTTCAATAGGAACTTTTAGATAGTAAAAAAATCCTATGTCAATATATCAGCTGATATTCTTTATACCTATTAAAGTTGTGTTGAGATGGGAATCTGATGGGCCCATTGTTTTTTATACCACCTTGCTAAGTTAAGTGCTATGAGATGACATATGTTGTGAATTGGCGCTATATAAATAAAACTGAACTGGAAAATTTAATTAAAACTCCATATCATGTGATAAATAGCCACTTCAGGTACATTTTGCAAATTTTAAATGTCATATCTGCACATTTTAAGCTCTTTTTGTGTCACTTTATGGCGTTCAAATAACACGTGAAATGGTTTGGGTGAAGGTCACAGAAAGAAGTTTGTTCACTGCGACTAGATGGGGTGCAATGACGCGTAGAAATACAAAAAACGAGTTCTGACTTGGGTCATTCATAAATCTTTTCATGAAATCATCCTGTTTGTTAAGTTTTTACCAATGCATTGCACAAACCGGTTAGCAACTCACGGTAAAGACACTGCTTGACTCCTCACCACCGTCTGCTCAGTTGTGATACGTGCTCTGCTACATGTGATTCAAACAATGCCAGAAGGATTGTAAGCAATGAAGTCAGAGCCCAGAATTACTCCAAGCATCTGTTCCTGTATCATGTTGTGTAAATGAGAAAGTTTTTTTACTGGACAACATACCATGGTACTGATGGCCAATATTAGCCGATGATATTGATATATTGGTCAAACTCTATTGGCTGCTGTGGTCAAAACTGATCTCCTCTATTGTTGGATGGGCTTCAGGTCTGTTTTGTGTAGATATTTGAGGATCTCTGACTCTTCCTCTAGTGCCACCATGAGGTTGACATTTGTGGTTTGGAGTAAAATGTGATAATTCTTGTAGTCAGGTCAAAAATGAAAACACCATTACTCTGGTTTATAACGAAATGCCTGCCACATGTTCCCATCAGCCTCACCTGTGCTTTGTGTTAAGTGCAGTAATTAGCCTGTCAACCTCACAGAGCTGCTCGCATGGTTCTAGACTCACACTTGTACATTGAAGCCTTCATGCATGACCTGACAAATCACACCATGGTGCCTTTAGTACTGTTGGAAGTTACATGTACACATCTAAAGAGAGCATTATAAAATAGGTGCTCACAGTCGAGTGGATGAGTTTATGTGTGGGTGTTTCGATGCTGGACCCTTCCTCCGCTGTGCTCAATTTACATTTACAATTAAGATTTCAATGTGCCTTATTTGCATTGCATTCATTACAATGACATTTGTATTTCCAAAGCATAAAAAATGACAAATAATTCTGGTCATGATATGAACAGGTTGTATATTTCCATATATATTTATTGCAAGAACATGAATCTTAAGGATGCACTATATGCATGTGTTGATGAGATGCAGTCTGATGTGTGCATACATACATACAGTCAGGTCACAGGCTCCTTTCATGTTAATTTTAAACATTGCGGTACTTTCTGCAGAGCACATATGATGTGTATCCATTACTGTATGTTATCACAGAAAAGGTCATCGTAGGTCGAGAGGGTGTTTGGCGTCTGTATGTTTTGCTATGTGGCAGTTGATAAGACACTGAACTGCTGAGCTCTGATTTTTTGTGTCTTCACCCAACAGACAAGGAAGTTTCTCATCATGTGTTTTGATGTCCAGGTTGCCATGGTTACAGATGATACCATTTAGATCTCTACCTAGGCTTCTATCTGTAAATTTTGTATTTGTGTGTCTGCATGGATACAGTGCTGATTGTGCATATGCAGTCTCTATCAGGCCAGTTAACCTGCTGCTGATTAGTTCAGTGAACGCTGGGTTCAGCTGGGATCTAATCTGCCTCTCAGAAGTTGTCACTAAACATCAATCCCATCTATTTCCTAAGCTGCTCACGGATAACAGTCAGCTGATGAGGCCGTCAATGGGTTTCTGTTGCATGTTCGGACAGAAACCGACCTGTCAGCGCTGAAACTCTGAGGAAAACTGCTCCTCTTTTATCTAAAAAAGGATTTTTAGGTCACAGAGATCTAGTTAACGCCACATCTGGCTTGAGCTGAGGGGAAGCTGTTCACACTGATAAGAACCAAATGCACTGTTACTAATTTAATTTAAGGGCATTTGGTGGCCTGGTTGTTGATTGTATTCCATGAATCTTTACTTTTTTAAGGAGAGAACATTGCACTGGTTGTAGCTGGAAAACACTGAGGCAGTTATCTGAATATAATATACCTTTCTTGGTTGCTATTGTATAAGATAGGTGTTGGAGTTCCTCACGACTTTTGACTAATAGAGGACTTTTATTACATTTTTTATTGTGTATAATGAGTGAATTGTTGTTTCTCATGTGTAAAGATACAGTATGAAATATCCAGTGTATGTTTTGTCGATATAAAAGCAAAAGTCAGAGGAAAGATGTGATTTTTCCAGAAAGGTCCGCTACAGCTTGAACTTCTTAACCTTCCCCAGTGTAAGCAGACTGCAGCCTGCTGAGACACACACACACACACACACACAATCACACACTAACAACGTCCATTTCACCTCAGGCACTCCGGCGTCACATTTTTTTTTCAGCCTCGGAAAAATCAAGTGAACTTTCGCCTGCATTTTAAATATAGTCATCACATTTTCATGCCCTAAAAAAAGGCTTTTCATGTTGCACTTTATGAGCTTTTCTGTGAACACCTCTCCAAGAAACAATTAGAAGAAGCAGCTGTAGTCCAAGTCTAGTTGTGCCACTATAGGGTGGGACTTCCAGCCTGTTTAGCCTGCATTGACTTGTGCTCCTTGACACGTCTCGGTATAAAGTCTGATTCGGTTGCAGCACTTTGCCTTTAACTTGCAAAATCAGAACAAAGGTAGAAAACATTTTAGGAATCTGCAGTCTCTGTGTGGCAGCCATCCTCTGATAGACAGAAGCCTATAATCAATGATCCTAGGCTGCTGATTTGTCTCTTTTTATCTGTCCTTGTGTTTATTCTGTTCTTTTGCCACCTCTCTTTCCCTCTTTACTTTATGTCGTGTGATTGGCAGGTCAACAGTCAAACCTTTTGGCTTTGCTTTAATCCTGTTATCAGTCAGACTCCTGGTGTTTCCTGCTAAATGGACACTAGTGGGGTTGCTGCTGTATAGAGTTGTGCTCTGAAGGGATTTAAATTGTTGGAGCTTTTTTTTTTTTGTTGTTGGCGAGGCCGTCTTTGATTATGAACCCAAACACCTTATTCTGTCCCCAGCCTGATCCTAATACCTGGAAATGCCTCTTTCCTCCTGCCAAGTTAGATCTACAGGAAAGCATTCAAGCAGGAGAGCAGGCTGTAGAGTGACAACCTGAAAACCAAAGCCCAAGTACATTTTAAACCTTGAATAAACTTTAGGTAAATTTGACACATCAGTGGTAAAAAATAACAAAATGCATTCAGTCACGTACTATACATGTGCACAATTCTGGGGGACTTGCACTTGAGTTGAGTATTCCTATTTTATGCTACTTTGGAGAGAGGAATGTGGTACGTTCTATTCCACTACATTTATCAGACGGCTTTAGCTACTTTTTAGGCAAACATTTTAAACATTAGGCAATGCAACAAGCTTGAAATGCTAAAGATTAGGCCAATACTGCCCAGGGAGAACATGCAAACTCCTCACAGAAAGATCCCAGGCCCGGGACTGGGGATCTTCTAGCTGTGAGTCAATGGTGCTAACAACCGAGAAGGAAAAAGTCCAAAAACTGAACACCGATTTGTGAATCAGACTTTAGGTTTTTCCTCTTTCATCTCCATATAGTCATGTATTAAGCCCTCAGATTTGTCTGCAGTCTCTGTAAATAATACTGTCTCTAAATTATGTTAAAGACTTTTGCAAACTATTCATTTATTTAACATCTTGTTTTATGTGATTTTATTGGTATTAATCTGGTTTAAATATTTGGATTTACATAGCAGAATTTATCCACCTTGTCTGATGGGACCAAGTATAGTCATTTGAATGAGAAAGTCCTTACTGTCGGGTCTGGAATTTTGCCTTTCTTCGATGTAACAAGTGCTGACAAATGACAGAAAAAGTCATTTGAGTCCCTTCAGAGACAGAAGTAACCAAGATGCAGACTGAATCCGACATCTTATGGTTTAAAAATACTGGGAAACGTACATGGTGAAGTAGACTCTTGGCTGCAGGAGTCATTGTTGCTCCTTTCTACAGAAATAGCTTCCTACAGGTGTTTTCTGTCATTTTCAGCTAGTCTCTGACATTACATTGCAAAATGTTTGACCACTTATCCATACAAATTTCCTTCCGCTGCAGGATGTTTGAGGATTTACTTGCATGTACTGCCTGTTTCAACTCCTCCAACTACATTTCAAAGGGATTTTAATGTCGCCAAAAAAAATCACATGACGGTCTTTTAGGGCATAATCACCATCTGCGTTCTGCATACCAAATTTAGTTGAACTTGTGATCACATACGACTGCCCGGACACAAAACTTTTAACTTCAACCTGAGGCTAAAGGCCCAAATGACAAATGTCTGCTTCCTGCAGCTTTCATTGTGAAAGTTAGGACTGCTGCTTTAACAGTTACACAACAAGTTTTTCAAGGAATCCCATGGTGGATTTGATAGATTTTTGGACAGACGGCCCCACATTGTCTTCAACCAGTATGTGATTTGATGCAGTATTGAAACATTGACTACAAGCTGCCTGGTGCCTGAGGCAGGGAAGCTTCAGTTGCTCTGAGGTTCTTCTCCTGACAGCTGTCTCTGCACCAAACTTGTCTACTGATACTGTGTCCAAACAGCCTTATCTTTGATTTGCCCGTCCAGAGCACATTATTCCAAAAAAAACCTGGAAGAGCAAAGGCCTTTTCCTGGCATGAGCCTCATTCAGGTTAGATGTCTGCAATCTCTTTCTAATTGTAGATGCAGCACGTTGACTCCAACAGTTGCAATTTGCAGGAACAGCCAGTCCTTGAATTGATGAATTGAAAGCTGTTTGAAATCTACACCACCTTTATTCTGAAGGCCTGAGAGAGCTCTTTGGATGTTGCCGTGATTGCACCACGCACTTCAATAGCAAAGGCAGCAGCAGACCCTAGATGTCAGATGTTTAACCACTGGCTCCTAATGTGGAACCCCTGACTGTGATATTATGTACTTGAAGGCATGATAAATGCTGTGTTTATATCATCCATCCATCCTTCCATCCATCCATCCATCCATCCATCCATCCATCCATCCATCATCCATCCAGTCAATGTCAATTTAATGTGTAATTTGTTTAAATATGTCGTAAAAGTCAGCAGTTACCATGAGATGTACTTATTTTTTCATGTGACTGTTCTATTTAGATCCAGTTGTTCCTGCTCATGTATATGTATCTCAGAGCAGAGAAAAAAGAATTCATGTATTCCGGTGCCTTTTTGAAAGGAAACCCCATAATCTTTATAACATGATTTAAATAGTCCTCAGCAGTGATGCAGTAAGCTTACAGAGGTTTCTGTGTATCATTATGCAGGTGGTTTATAGTGTAACTGATTTCCATAGAGCACATGGTTTGACTGGCTGCGAGGTTTGAACAAGTCTAAACAAGCTGGAGGCCTGTGGCTAATTCTTCCCCCTCTGGGTTTATTAATTTGAGATTAACTGACCTGTTACTGGCAAGATGTTACACTGAATGTTCTTCTTACGTAAACGTGCTGCAGGCTCACGCAGCATGAGGCAATGGCGGGAACTGCTTGCGTCTAATACTAATGTGGGGGGTACTACTAAACAAAACACTGTCCAAGTCTAATATTAAAAGCCTGTGTTGTAAACATTTGCAGCAGCGTTGTGTGTGTCTCTGGCAGGACAGAAGCATTCAGGCTTTGTTCAGACACAAACTGTCCTGGCATGAAACTTGTTGAATTAGGGAATTATATTTTTTCTGCAACGTGCGTGTCAACTCTGGTTAATGAAGGTTAATGAAACTAATTTTCATGAGGTCTTAATAAATGTCATGAGATTCCTCTTTAGTTTAGCTGCTGTTGCGACAGAGTGGTATGAGAGGTTGGTATGTCGATATTATATAACCACAACCAGATTAATGCGACATCAGCGTGTGTTTGTGTGCAGCCCAGTGGGATTCTAAGTAGAAAACTCAATGACTTACTACTATGACTAAAATGAGTAGTGTGTGTATTTGTGTGTGCATATGTGGATGTGTTTGTATACACTGAATGTTGTTAAGCTTGAAAAGTTATGACACAGTTATTATATAGGCCTAAGTATGTGTAGTGATGCCTCTGTTGTGGTAAAGTCTAAGACACTTTGTGTTTTCTGGGTTGCAGGAAGCATGCTGTGCGTACGTGTTGATGGTGACGGCGGTTTACTGGGTGTCCGAGGCGGTTCCTTTGGGTGCTGCTGCTTTGGTCCCAGCCTTCCTCTACCCGCTCTTTGGAGTACTGAAGTCAAGCGAGGTGAGTCAGTCTGTCCGTCTGTCCGTCCGTCTGTCTGTCTGTTTAGAGTTTCATTTGAGTTGGTTAATTTAGTTGCTAATGCTAACAGAGCTAATCCCATTTTGAGATGATGAGCAAAAAGCTATGGAGCTATGGTATAGCCTGACCCAAACACTTAGACTCAGCTAAGTGTCACATATCCTAAACTATATGTATTTACATTTATTTACTAGTTTTTGTCCCCCAAAAAAGGTTCATATTGTCTTTTCAACTCATTAGCATTATTAGCATACCGTATTTGAAAAATGTAGCTTATTTTCTTACATTAGCACCGTTAGCTAACATAAATCATTTGGTGTTTATCTTGTGATAAATTGAAGTTCAGTATTCACTGTTCTTGTTGCTCTGTTTTTATTTTTACCAACTCTTACAAAAAATATCAACCTCTTTAGCTACTAGTGTGCTTATCTTTCCACATTTAGCTGCAAACTTTGTTAGCTAGAGCCTCGACAGTTAGCTTACTTATCAGACCTATTTCACAAAAAATAAAATAAAATGGCTGACTGTTGTTGTTGCTGGAATTAGACAGACTTTCTTAACATTATCCCTTCATAGTGACTACATTTCTATTAGCAGTTTTTTTTGCTATCAGTCTGTCAAGTGTTGCCAGATTTTAGTAGCAAAAAGTAGCCACCACCAAGGCTAACAGCTTAGCAAGCTAACTAGCAGGTAACGTAATAGGAAATGCAAGGACATAATGAAAAGATAAGGCAATTTTATCCCAGATATTTAAATATTGCAAAGAAAAAATCCATACAACTAAAACTACAATTTATTATTTACTGTCCAGTGAAAAATCCTTGGCCTCTGCTATTTCTCAAAATGTCAACAAGCACAGCACAACCTGGACACTCTGAGCCTTTAGAAAATCTCCACTTATGAGGTTGCAAATATCTCAGTTCGGGGTGTTAATGTAGCCTATTCTTGTGAACATAACCTGAAAGCATCAAAATATCAGTGCAATTAAATATGTTTCTCTACAAAGTGTTTTGGATAACGTTACACTGAACTTTAAAAGTCGTTGCTGTAATAAGTGGCTGTAAGCCTTTACATCTAGTAAATGATAATTCAATGAGTTATTCTGTGGGCTGTACTTAGAACTATTTAGTTTTTAACAGAATTTTGGAAAATTCAATATGCAGAATCAGCTCTTGGCAGTTTCCATCTGCTAAGTACCAATAGATGTACTGATCTCTATCACTAGAAGACTTTGACACTGAAGATTCTCAGGCAAGTTCTGGAGTTATAAGGGCTGTCATTTCAATTATTTCTGAGCAGACTTGTCTGTTTATTTATAATATGCTTTGGAAATATTTGTATTGTCACAAAGTGCTGAATCAAAAAATATGTGTCTCATGTCTGTGTGTTGAAATTTAACACAAACTGTGCCAGTTGTGTTGGTAAGTGGACCAAGGTTCTGTCCTCTCCACCTGTAATATCTTTGTCTCATGTCTGTCTCTCTGTGCCAGAAAATAGCCTAAATTAGAACAACTGGCCTGAATCAATTTTTGCATTCAGAATAAAAAAGGCTGGTTGAGCAGAAAACCATACTGGTGTATAATTGAATGTGATTAGAAAGTAAGAGAAACATTTGTTATTTAGGGCAGGCGGTGAACTGTGTAGGGCTTACCAACAATGCAGATAAACAGGGGGATATCCGGTGTTAACACGTGTTACAGTCCTTTTAGTAAGAGTCAGCTGATCAGATTGCTGTATATGCGGATATACAGTAAGTCCAATGTGTGAAAGGCCTTTTTTGTGCTCTAAGTATGTTTCAAGAATTTGGGTCTACTTGCATGTTTCTGTCTGCTTTGAAGTGTGTCAAAGGTTTCTTGGATGTATATGAGTTTCCACAATGGTTTGATGATGAAGATACTTGTTCTGTTACATCAGTATAAACCAGAGGTGTCGTCACTCAGCTGATTCCATGATGACCTGATAGTCACCATCTTTATCCACCGAGGTTCCTCAGTGTTCTTTCCTCTTTAAGTACATACATTCACACGTGCCACACCCAGCGTCTCACCCAACCATTAACACCGTGCCAGACTTTGTTGTGTTGCTCTTCCTTTGAGTGGATTTACTCCCCTTTTTTATACCAATAACACAGTTCACTCTCTAATACACTCACTTTCCTCTTCTTCACTTTTTTTTAATTAGCATTACATAAAAAGTGAGCTGTATGCCTCATGTGATCAAATCGCATTGGCAAACAGTGACAAAGCTGCCTGTTAACACCACTGTAAGCCGCTTGTGATGGTGGTCCATAAATATGCCAGCAGAGAGGTTTATGCAACATTTTCAGTCTGTTATGGTTTTTTTTCAGTTTCTCCCTGAACTCTCCCTTTTTCAACTACACGGTTTAATGCTTCTAATTCACGATAGCGGTTTAATCTCCATCCACTGTCACTCAAGAGTTAAATATAACAGCACTGGTTCAAACTTAGGCCTTATTTAATCTGATTAATGTTTCCATACAGTACCTTAGTAAAAATAAAAAATCAAGTCTGTTAAGTTTCTCTTAAGATCAAAGATATAATCGGCACATTGACATTGATTGGAAAGGACTCTTGGATTGTTGACTGTAAATCTAAGTTAGCACTGATTAACTGGGTTTCAAAACGAACGTCATTAACTAAGATGCTAAATAACTAGAGGCTGTCTGTTGACTGCATGTGCAGCAGTTATTCTGTCTTCGTTAAACCAGTCTCGCTGCCACACTTCACATGAGTCAGCACCGAGAACTTAAATATTTTAATCTTTTCCTCAGCTAATTCTCTTTACCAGTCTGCTGCACCTTCAGATGGGATGAGAACGAGAGAGTTCTCTGTAAAGAAGGTGTTGATTCCTGGACTTACTCCTGCATCTCTTCCATTCCCATTTTTAAATTAGATTTATATTCAGCATGGCAGTTGAGGAATTTGGGCTCCATCCTAGTACGTAGTTTCTTTCCAGTATTCTTTGGGATTTTAATGTGAGGGTGAATGGTGTAGAGAGACATATAGCAATGTGGAGAAAGAAAGATGTAGTTGTGGGTAAAACAGTCTCTGGTGGAGAAAATGCAGCAGGTTTTAGGTGAGAGGTGAGGTGGCGTGGGCTTATACAACCCTGCAGGGCCATGAACCCTGCGGGTGGGAAGTAGAGCAGATTAAGGAGAACAAATGGCAAACTGTAAGTGTTGATCCAAACCAGGGAGGGTGAAGTGGGTGAAGGAGGGAAAAGCAAAAGGCCCCATCACTTCCTCCTGTCTTCTTAGATCTGGTTTTGTTTATGTTCCTAAACTGCATTTTCTGCCATTAACAATGTAATAAAACTGTTTACATATTGTGAAGGAATGTGGACTTTTAATTTGAAAAGAAAGAAAGACATTTTTGTGCCTGTGTGTGTTCAGGTGGCAGCAGAGTACTGTAAAGACACCACTCTGCTGCTGATGGGAGTCATCTGCCTGGCGGCCTCCATAGAGAAGTGGAACCTGCACAAACGCATCGCTCTGCGCATGGTGATGATTGCAGGAGCAAAGCCTGGCATGTGAGCATCATACACACATTTTCACATATTTACAGTAACATTAAGATAATAAGCTTACAGAAATATACACACTAAATACTGGTGCTTAGTTGAGGCTAATGAAGTGAGGACTGACCAAAGGTTCTCAGCTCACAGATTTTTTTTCACAGAAATGTAAAACACAAACATACATATTGGTCAGCATCCCTCTTTCTTTCTTCCTCTCCAGGTTGGTGCTGGGCTTCATGTGCTGCACGGTGTTTCTGTCCATGTGGCTCAGCAACACGTCCACCACAGCCATGGTGATGCCCATCGCTGAGGCCGTCCTGCAGCAGCTGATCTGCACCGGTCTGGCTGACAGTCATGATGACTCTGAGACAGGAGAGGCCCCTGAGGAGGACAGTGGTACGTCTGGCTTTGGCACTACAGGGGAAAATAGGAGTGGGCGATTTTAATTTGACGTGTAGTCTGCCTTTCAGAGAAATAGTACAGATTTGTCATAAACTAAATTAATAACAGCGCTGTCCAAACTTTCGTACTCCACATGAACTAAGCAGAGGCGTGATTGGTTGTGGTACAATTAGGACACAATCACTGGATGCACCTAGGGCTGTCATAATATGAGATTTTCAATGCGTCACTAATGTGGCAGGAAGAATTCACAATATCAGTGTTATGATTTTTTTAGAAATTAAAAACTTAATTTGCAAAAACAAACAAGAAAAAAAAACTACATGGCAGACCAACACCCTTAAAGAAGTGGAGATATTTGAGTTGGATCTTTAGCCTTGAGTTGAATCGACAGGTTTTGTATCCAGTCGCCCATATGCACAACAAATCACACAATCACATGAATTCAACTAATTTTTTGTGGCCAGTCTTGTGATTCAATTTGTGAATTGTGACTCTACCGCGAAAGATTGTGATAAAATCTGTAGTGCTGATTGCTGACCTCTTGAGACACTGAACTACAAAATCTTCCCTGCAAAAGCTCTGGCAATAAACAGATGTTTACAGCACAACATGCACCGACACTCATGAGACTGTAAATATATGACTGGAATGAAGTGAACCTGTAGCAGAAGAATTCTCTTATGGTTTTAAAGCAGATCTTCTGTGATGATGGTTGTTTTTGTCTGCAGGTGTTTCAGGCAAAGAGGAGAATCTGGACAAGAACCAGTTAGAGCTGCTCTATCGCAACAACAGGTATGTGTGTATGTTTTTGTGTGGATGTACTGTATGCTGTGTGCACTAGATATGTGGTATGGTATTATTCCCCTCAGTTTTCCTACTTCTCTTCTTCATCTTACCAATTCCCAGTGTCTTTGTCACTTCCAACTCCAGCTGCTGGCCTGAAGAGACCTCTATCATCCACACACTTTCTTTCAGCTTTCAGACAGGGAATGTGGGACTGTGTAGTAAATTACTGAATTTAGTAAACTTAGGAGTTTTATTTAGAGAATATGGGTCTGGTACTATAGTTGACACCCAAACAGTGTAAGTTTGCACTGACAAAAGGACAGATTAACAACTGACAATGTTGTTTTTGGCTTTTATCACTACGGTTTTAATAGACTGGACTGATTAACTTTGGCTGAAGACTAATCAAATGAGCATTTTCTTCTGTTTAAATGACTTTATTAAAATAAATTTTAAATTTCAGTTGCACAGATGTTTCTTCATAGCCATGATAATGCAAATCTCATCTGGAAGTTATTGTTAATTCTCATTACCGTAAAGTTTAAAGCATTTGCATAGATTTTCTTTCACATAAAGTCTGCAAAGTCAATATTTATTCCCATATGTGGTAACATAAAGGTGAGCCTTTGGCACACTAATGAAATTATTTTGACAACCTTTTGTGTTATGCTAATATTACGGATTGGGCATCTGTGTAGACATTCTGCACAAGATCACAAGTCATGCAGAGTTAGCGAAGCATGTTCCATCAGCTAGCAGTCATCTTTCTGCTGGAGCTAACACAACTGACTTGATTTTATCTCACTTGTGTTTGATTAAACGTACTGTTGTTTCCTCTTATAGTATTGCAAGTTACTTTTGCTGAACAAACACGAGGTTCAAAATCACACATGAAATGACCAGTTATTTCTATGGATACCGAGATCTCCGAGATTGCCGCTTTAATTTTCTCTTCTTTTCTTCCTCCAGCAACGACGGCACTAAACAGGAGCTTTCTTCACTAAGTGAGGTGAGACATGTCAAAGCCAGTACAATTGCCAGTACAGCAGAAAAATCTTCGTGCTATCAGTGAAATCCCTGTTTATCTGTGTGTCTTTCTCCTGTTCTCAGGCACAGACTGGTGAGGTCAATGGTTTGGGTCTGAGGTCGATCTCAAATCAGACTTATATAACACACACCAACGGACATCTGCCACAGGTTAGTAACACATTATTGAAGAGGTTAATGAGGCTGGTGTGTGACAGTAAGGCTGCTGGAAGCAAGAATGAGAAACAGTTCCACTTCCTTACCAGCTAGGGTCAATTCAAATTACCATTTATCGAACAACACTCTTCTTTCTTTCTTTCTTTCTCTCTTTCTTTCTTTCTTTCTTAGGTTGCCATTGAAATCCCAAACGTGAAGCGGGTGAAGATGAGGAGAGACTCCCAGTATCCCACCAAGAGGGATCACATGATCTGTAAATGCCTGTCGCTCAGCATCACCTATGCTGCGACCATCGGAGGACTCATCACCATCACCGGCACGTCAACCAACCTCATCTTTGCTGAACAGTTTAACACGTAGGTACACACACAAGCACATGTTTGTACACGTATACATTAAATCCACCATTCGCTTACATTAAAATGAATATGAAAGCTAACTGGAGTGAACCAATAGCTGAGTAATGCCAAGGCCCTGAGCAGCGAGCCCCTGGTTTGATTTTTGGCTAGAGACCATGAGCTGTGATTCCCTTACCCTCTTTTCTCATTTTTTTCTGTCCCTCTCCACTGCCACTGCATAATAAAGGCATAAAAGTGCCCAAATTATATTAAATCAGCTTTACAAACTGTTCTGAACTAGCATGAGAAATATATTTTGGTCTGTGTTAGCTCAGGACAAATGCCGACGCCATCTAAAGCATATTTACAGCTTGATTGATTTCTTGGCTGCTGTGTTCACTGGACTGAAACAGTTTATGTTAACTCAGTGTCTGGGTGCCACACGGGGTCTGAGTTCAAACTAATCAGCCTCTATAGTCCTGACAGAGCCGATTTCCTCCAGCCGCTGCCTTAAGCCCGGCAGAATGGCCTCCTTCATGTCGCAGCCTGTTGGACAAAGGTCGGGCTTTGATTCTGTGTATATATGCGAGTTTGTGTGTGTGGTAGTAGTTGTAATCCCAATGTGATGCTGACAGAAACAAGAATCAGTCTACGCAGTGAATAAGAAAATCTTAAAGTGAACACTGAAGTTAGAATTTAAGTCCAATCGCGTGTAAAACTGGTGCACTTGAACGTCTTAGCATTATTTTAGCTCAAAACTAGCCTGAGGTCACCTGCTTAAATGAGGGTAAATACCCCCGGTAAATACGTTAGTGTGTATGTTTGTTCAGGTCAGTTGGTCCAAGTGTTTGCCTCAACTAGTCCATGCTTGTACAACAAGACAAGAACTTGACCTCCCATGCTTTGAGAAGAAGCCTTGTCAGTTAAGGTGACAGATGAATACCAAGCCTTGTGGGGAAACATAACTTCTGTTATCCTTTTGCTTAAAAATTTTCCCTGTCTATCAGTTATGATGTGCTTTTGAACACACTCTTCTATGTAAAACATGCTGGTAAAAGCCCGATTTTGTGTTTTGAAGTGCAGCAGTTCTGCTCTTCTTGTTTAAGTAAGATGCTGACAGAAACTATGGTTTAGCAATTTGACAGTAAACAAACTAAAATCAAAACCCGTACAAAAAAACACATAAGGTATTCAGCCATTTATGTTGTCAACAAGATACTGTGGATTTGATAGCTTTAGTTTTTCTTAGCGCATGTGCTTTTCTATTGGTTAGTAGGAAATCTTAAAGGCTTTTAAATGGCTTCAAACTCTTATGTTTTTTGTTTACTGTTGATGGTTGGCAGATTTTGTCCCAGACTTCAATATTTTGGTAACTTTTGGCTTTGCTTAAATTTTTAAAGACATTCATGGTCCCCAGAAGATCAAGTGTACTGACTTTGATGATCCCCTGGGTTTCTCTGTAGTGCCCACATGAGGTTGATGTTTTTATCTTCTGTCATCTAGTGCAGTAGTTCAAACTGGTAGGTTGGGACCCAAAAGTGGGTCACAAAGCCATTTTTAGAGGGTCGCAGAAGCATGCCCCCCCAAAAAGTAGTGGTGTAAAGTCTTTTATTTTAAAGGACATGTTTTTTGTGACACAGTTTGCTTTCAATAGCGGGACATTGAGTGGTGGTGACACCAGTAGTTGCCTACTGTTAACCTCTAGATGTGGTTTTGCCAGCTTATTGGAGAAATTTATGCTAAAACGTGCCAAAAATGAACCAAAATGTGCTCAGAATCTGTCCAAATGGGCCAAAATATGTCCAAAACCTGGCAAAAGTGTCCAAATATACCAAAATTAGCAAAAAAATAAGCCAAAAATTTCCTAAATTGTGTCAAAATGTGTTAAGACTGCAACCAAATAAACCTTGATTTGTTAACAGGAACAGCAAACTTCAAAAATTTGGATCACGGCTGTTATTAAGAGAGACATAGTGAGTTCTGAGATCTAGTGGATGGGTAATTTACTGCAGATATGTATGGTTCCCAGAGAATGAATCTTAATGACTTGGCCCCTACATTTTCAAGTAGCCCCATCATCAGGTCAAAGATGTTTTGTTCAGTAACATCAACATACCGACATTAGCATTTCACCCAAAGTACCACTGTGTGTGAGTCCAGCCTCACAGAGCTGCTAGTCTGGCACACTGGGAAGAGTTGAAATGCCTTGCTGCAGACTTATTTTTTACAATTACCACTTGAGATGACGAAGGCACTTGCAAGTGACAAGGTAATACAAAATGTGAGTTGTACTTCAGTGTTTAATTTCTACCTTTTTAATAACCATTTCAGTTATTCTCATTTATGCTTCTATACTACATAGAGCAAATAATTGCTTTTTACCCACATAATTCATCATCTGACATCAGCCTGATGTTGAACACAAACAGCAGGCCTTCGTGCACCTACTTTTGCATTTACTAGTATTGATTGCCTCACTGTTTCTGTAGCATATTTTTTTAATTGAATTTAGATGAAATTAGATTTCGATTTGTTTCTCCACACTTTTTCTTGACTCACAATTTCTTTTCATTATTTCTTTCCCGGTGCGATGCAAAAATGAACATTAGGGGTGTCTAGAGCCTTGTGAAGAGACGGCAGTTTTTTCTGATGCAGACATGTGATGATCAGCATTTTCTGTTACCTTTACCCTGCTTTCTGTCCATACAGCAGGGAGGCAGTGAAGCATACGGGAGCAAACACACTTTATTACCTATGCAGCTTTGAATAGCACGACAGTGGAGACTGAGAAGTTCTCTGTTTGAGCTCAAAGTGCCCTGACAGACTGCACACGAAGCTATTTGAGTTGATGGTATTGACCCCGACGATGGTTTTCTTTTCTTTGCACAAGAGAACATAATAAGCTTGATTTTCATCTGTGCAAACATGTCTTACTGTGCCTTACTCTGATAGTGACTTTGATGGTTTATATCCCCAAATTCATCACTTCTTGTGGCTCTTGTTGCTTCAAATGTGGAGCTTTCAAGTGAAACCAGAGACCAGAATTATATTGCTGGCAGATAATGATACATGTTCTTTGAGTGTACATCATTTCAATTACTAATACAGTCTAATAACTAGGTTCATGATGCATCTGTTTTAAAGTACTAGAAGCCCCCAGAACAGGTCAAATACAGCTTCCTTTGTTTTCAGTTTCAGAGGAGCAGATAGGAATTGAAAACAAATGAAGCGTTAATGAGTCATTGCTATGCTGTATTGCTGCTCATTTGCATATAGTTGACCGCTGCTAATCTGCCTTTCTGTTGCCAAGTCACTGAGATCTGTCTGGCAGTTGTTGCTTTGCTCTCTGTCCCTCTTTGTTTCCACAAGCTCACTTCAAGTGAACGAGAGCTGGTTATATTGCCTCTTGTTGTCACTGAGCCTGGAAGGATTAAAAGAACTTGCTTTACTTACTGAAGCAACCAAACATCAAAGGCGACCTTCAGAAAGCTTTTTTAAATGCTGCTTTTCCACCTGTATATGAGTAGCTCGAGAAAATGCGTTTACTATTCCCTTAACAGACATAAGAATGTGTTTTAAACTGATGTTATTGTACATTTACTGGAAATGGTTTAGAGACACTTTATCCAGTACCACTTTCCAAAGAGGCACTCTTTTCAAAAGGTTCATTGCTGGTTATTAATGCTTTGCTAAAACATTTACTAATGCTTTTGATAATTTATGAGCCATTAGTGAGAACAACTTTGGGGTTAACAGTCATGTTATTAATTAAAGGCCATGAATTTATCATTTTCTAACAGGCCATCAGCTAACTTTAGGAAGTGGTTCGCAAATATGAGTGTTAATAAGCTGCTGGTAAAGGGTTTCACAGGAGTTTATCAAGTTTGTGGGTGTAAATGGTAACAAAGTATACTGTTTTATCCAGATGCTTCTAGGGAATTTCCTAGAAGGTTAGATGTGTCATACTTGGGGAAATGCAACAGTAGCTAGAGGTATTTTTCACAACATGGCAACCCAAACATTCTTACTCTTTGCAATGTAGTTTACACAGCATTAACTATTTAGTCATCATTATTTCGTAATAATTTTACAATTATGATTATAGAGAGGTTTCTTAAGAGAATTTAGGTGACTGTCTATGGCTTTTGTCCTGTCCTGTACTTAAATAAACCAGGTCATCCTGTGGTTATTCATGTGGGTTGTACTGTCACAGTTCATAGCAGTGACACTCACACTGACTTCACCTCTTCACATCAGTGTGGAGGGTCAGCTGTGCTACATAGACGGGAATGACAACAGCTGGCAATCAGAGCAAACACACCGACACAACACAGAGACAGAGGTTAAACGCTAATTTTAACCCTGATGAGGTTCTATTTTTATCAGCAGATGTGCTGTTGGTGGTCATGAAGTTCAACCTTTAAAAAAAATGTAAAAGAGAAATGGTTCCCTGCAGGGGTCCAGCAACCTTAACAAGAGATATCTGACTTTATGATCCAGCAAATCAAATCTTGAAGAATTTAATTACCTAATAGGAATCAGTATAATTACAGAATTACTCCAGCAATTGTGTGTATATATATATAACACTATATGCAAAAGGCAGGTGTTTGACTATCAGTATACTGAGAGCCAGATCAAGCTTGGCTCCTCTTAATAAGACATGAGTTCCCATTAAAACACGATTTGTGAAATTTTAGTGTTCTCTAAAGTATTGACACTGTGTTATTTTTTGCCTTACATCTCAATTTGTTAGTGTCTTCATATTCATGGATCATTTACAAAATTAGAATATCACTGATGTGTGATTCATGCATGTTGGTGATTCATCACAGATTGGCTTTAAGAAAAATGCTGACACTCATGCATCATCATAACGAGGCAGTGCAACACCGTTAACCTTACTCACTTTAACTCAAAGTTTCGAAAAAAACAAACAATCCACCTTGATATCTGTCTTGATAACAACCCCTGTAATGTTGTAGCAACCAGCATGTAACAGTATAAAAAGGGGTTACATTCATTTCCATATAATAAAAAGGTAGAATAAATCTCGATGAAATGGTAACGGAATACATGTTAGCACAAACTGAGAATCAGCTACACCAAACACAACTCGGTCATCCATTAAAAGCCAAACAGTTATCCGCACCTTTAATAGATCATCATGTGGCCCCACTTAGCCACTATAACACACCCCAAATATGAACACACTGGATGACAGTAAAGTAGTTTCTACAGATACCAAGACATAGCGGCCCATAATATCTATGAAAGAATTAGGACTTATGTGTTGGGCTTTACACATAGTTCCAGTCTCTCTATAAACTTGGACGTAGAACAGTGAAAAATCTGCTTTGTGGCCCTTCTTCTTCAACTGATAAGCAAGAAATCTGATATACTGTCTTGACACTGGTTGGTCAGGCATGATAGAGTGTTCTGGCCTTTTCTGCAGAGCCTAATAATAAATCACACATTGGCATCTAATAAACGTGGCTGTTAACAAATGATAGATGAGTTGTGTGCTAAAGTTAGTGCTACTGTTCCTCTTAACTGAGATCACAGACAGACAGACACCTAAACTAGCTCTCTGTGTCTCTCTTTCTGTGCCTGCGTCTTTCTAGTCGTTATCCAGATGCAAAGGTGATCAACTTTGGCACATGGTTCATCTTCAGCTTCCCCATCGCCATCATCATGCTGGTCCTCACCTGGCTGTGGCTGCACTTCCTCTTCCTCGGCTGCAAGTGAGTAACGGTGTTGGTGTGAGTTGTCCAGATTGTGACTTACTTTGCTGCTAGCTAGTTGTTCTGCTGATGGTCATCTCCAGGTGTGTGATTACAGTGATGCGTCTCCTACCTGAACACCTCGACATGTTGTTATTATGGACTCTTAGTAATCCCTCTGTCTGGATGCTGCTGCAGTGCTGCTTAGTGTCCTGTGGCTGCAGGTTGGAGAGAACAGAACGACTGTGTCACCGTGTGGTTGATGTTGTTGTTGCTGTGTGTTCAGCTTCAGGGAAACATGCTCGCTGAGTAAGAAACGCAAAACCAGGAGAGAGATGCTGTCAGAGAAGAGGATCCATGAGGAGTACGCGAAACTGGGGCCCATCAGGTGAGTGTGGACTCCTTTTTCAAGCTCTCCTGACTGTCACTGACAAGTATTTGTTAATTGCTGTGGAGAATTTCAGGCGATATAATGGAAATGTACAGCTTTAGAGGAATAATGTAATGTATTCAGGTGGTTTATAGCCTGACTGTAGTGGAAACCAGACTGCAAAACAACATTAACACACCAGACAGGAGAGTTTTAGCAGTCTTAGCTAGAGAAATTCAAGGAAGAATTCTGGATTTTTACACATCTTGTATAAAGACTATAAAATTTCCAGCTCTATAATGTTTTATTAAAATGTAGAAACCTGTCTGAGAGGTTTTGTATAATAAATTTGAGTGCAATTGTTCAACTTGAGTCAGTGATATGATGAGGAGCAATAAGTTCAACACTTAGCAGTAACCTGTGTGTACATACGGTTTATGTATACATCTAACTGACACACTCGGGTATGATATTGTGGGACAATCATCCTGTAATCATTGCTGACGCATTTTTGTGGTTTGCAGCTATCCAGAGGTGGTGACTGGTGTTTTCTTCATCCTGATGACTCTGCTGTGGTTCACCAGAGAGCCTGGTTTCGTGCCCGGTTGGACGTCTCTCTTTGAAAAGTTAGTATTTAAAATGCTGCGATCCAACCACAAAAACTGAGAAGTGTCAGTGACTAGCGGCCTCACTGTCGGTAGTGTGGTTTTTCAGTAACTAATACTGTCTGCACCATGTTGCACAGTGGACGTTGACCACTTTACACTGGACTTAATGACATCTAAATAAATGCACGTAGTTTAAGAAGTTTACATTTTTCTAAGTGTGTTACGTCTGTTTCCTCTCTCAGGAAGGGCTACAGGACTGATGCAACAGTGTCTGTCCTTCTGGGCTTCCTGCTCTTCCTCATCCCTGCCAGGAGACCTTTTTCATCCTCTTCCTCCAGCTATAGAAACTCAGGTCAGGACCATGCACTCTTGGACCTTGCAGTTTTTGCAGATCTAGCTCAGCTACCATTCATAGATTTACTGTGACTTTCTAATCACGTCATCATAGAAGCTTTAATCAGCAACAGAAACTGAGAAAGAAGTACCTAGAGCTGCTATAATGTTTTAATGTTGGGTTAATTTAAAAAGAGTGAAACTCTTCATGTTGGTTTCTTTATTTTTATGCTTTATTCAAAACAAATGCCACAGATCAGAGCTGTATTTTGAATTGTTTGATGACCTCAGTTAATAACTCAGCTACAGCCATTATAATATTACTATAATGGCAAAATTTATGACAAAGATACATGCTCCAGACTGTTCTATCCAGAGGCCCTTGTTTATATTATCAGCCTCTGCAGGTTGATTTAGTGGCTGTAAGGTTCAGTGGGTCAGAGAATCCCCTGCTCTCTAGACTTCTACCCAGTAACTACTTATGTTGTGAAGTGTTATATGGCATGATGCCTTACCTGTATTTACTTTAATTCTTTACCTAATGGGTTGTTTGTTGTAAGTTTACACCCATTTTCAAGACATTTCCTGAGCAGAAGCTTAATTTTTGGTTATTTACTATAAATGAACTAGAATATAGTGTTTGACTAGAACAGTTATCTGGTGTTAATCACTTGTATGGAGTTTGAACACAGTGAATAGATTAAATGATAAAAATGCAAGCAAAAACATACTATTTAGAACATAAAGCCTTAAAAATGAATGAATGATAAATGTATATTTACTTGGGTTTTTGATTTTCTTGCAATCAGTCCGAAATTGGATGGTTGTTTTTTATGAACTTAAAAGGAAATTTTGCACCTTCAAAATAAAGACTTACTGAAAATTCTCTATCATACCTATGTACAATACACAAATGAAAATGATAATGATATAGTGAAAGATACCAAAATGTATAAAATTATTCTAAGTTAATTTAATACCTAAGGCCATCAACTATAACTGTTCCTGCTATAATGACATTTTTTCTGTGGTTTTAAACCATCAGATGACGACTCAGAGTCTGACCCTCTGGCTCCCATGATCACCTGGAAGGACTTCCAGAGACTGATGCCCTGGGAGATCGTCATCCTGGTGGGAGGAGGCTACGCACTGGCGGCTGGCTGCAAGGTACTGTGTCTCTGTGTGTGTTCTTCTAACACTGTACTGCCCTCGGATTTATCTGCTGTCTGTAAATTAAACTGGATATAAAGTTGTTCCTGTAAGCAGAGTACAAAAAGGGTTGCTGGAGCACACTGCTTGTTTTACAGCCTGTTATCATGCAAACAGACGAAGAACACTAGTGTGTCTTCATCAGAGTCAAATCAATCAATCAATCAATCAACCTTTATTTATAAAGCGCTTTTCATACAAAAGGCAACTCAAAGTGCTTTACATATTAAAATCATTCCCACCCATCCCCATCCCTCGAGCGTACAAACACAGGATTGCACTCATACCCCACCCCGCTCCCTACTACCACCTACAAACTACCTACCAAAATGGACTAAAAGGACGGCAAACATATATAAAATAATTAAACCAGGTGTAAATTATTATTGGATTTTGCAGGGATTTTCAGATTTATTAAATGATGGATCTAAAGGTGGAAGTTGCCGTTGTCTGTGTCTACGTGCTACAGCTTCAACACCATGTCAGAAACAGAGGAAAACAGTTTCCCTTTTAAAGTGACAGATAATCTGGCTTAAACTCATAATGTCAAGAGACTAGTTGGTTAGAGAAGAGTAGACAGTTTCTGCTAAAAGCTACAAAGTGTATGATATCTGCATGTTTGCCTTTAGAAAATACTAACACATGGACCACAGTGAGTAGCTGCAAAAACCATGTAGAAAGTAAATGAAGGACCTGAGGTCAATGTATTGTATATGCGATCACAGCGTGAACATGAGAGACTGCCTGCAACCTTGGAGGATGCTCATTTATGCTGTGTGTGTACAGGTGTCGGGCCTGTCAGTGTGGATTGGCAGACAGCTGGAGCCCATGAGTGGTCTTCCTCCCTGGGCAGTCACCCTGCTGGCCTGCCTGCTGGTGTCAGCAGTCACTGAGTTCGCCTCAAACCCGGCAACTCTCACCGTATTCCTGCCCATCCTGTCAGCACTGGTACGACAAACTCTCCTTCACACACTTCATCTGATCATAAAATATATATGATAAAAGATGAGAATGTGCGCTGAGCCAAATGACTGTCTGCAATGAGCTGGAGGATGAGCTGAGTTTTACTTGGGGCTTGGACACTTTTTCATCTCCCTGTAAAGTAGCAGACACAAAAGACGAGAAAAAAGCACAAAATGCATTGACAAATATTTGATTTCTATCTACATCTTATATGAATATTATATAAAACAGGTTTGAACATGTCATACATTTCTGTGTGCCACATATAAGCCACAGTTTGAATTTAGTCATCTTTACCAGATGGTGCAAAAATTGCCTGTTACATAACTGTTATACAACTGTATGCATTCAGCAATGCAAAGGCTGAGACAGGTGGTGTTCTCTGTGCTCTAGCTCATAAAAAATATATGCTGTAAAACACAATGCTAATGTCTGCTGCAGCATCACACAAGTCTTATCAGTTACCAGATAGAGGTTGGTCAGGTCCTTCAGCACACAAAGAATAGATTTCTTCAAACAACTTTATGACTTAAAGGGTACGATTGGCATTTTGGGAAATATGATTATTTGCTTTCTTGTTTAGAGTTAGAGGACATGAACGATACCAGTCTTTTGGTGTCCATTGAAAATTAGCAGCAGCTGTTACCTTAGCACAAAGACTGAGACTGCACACCTGAGCAGCTCAGTGTTGTGGCTCTGGCTGTCACCATGTTGGCAATACTTGACTTCCAAATTCATTACGCTAATCTAAATGAGCAAAGATGTGGAGTGTAGAGGTCTGCATTCAAAGCAGCCACACTCTTAAATAGCTTAAAGCCTTAAAACAATTTAAAGAGATGAGTTATATAAAAATTCAAACCCTGTACGGTTGTCATGAACGGGGAAATTAGCCATAGTGACCAAAACCATTCTTTGTACCAGCCTGTAAACATGCTTATTTTGGCTATAAAGTTTGGCATTTTAACATGAAGTTCTATGGGACTGGCTCCTTTTTGCAACCAGGTTCAAAGTGGCCATTTTGGTACTTGTACGTTGGCGTCATTTCTCAGCTCTGGAGGTTGCCATCGAGTGACATCTAACATCAAACTCTCACCAAGAAGCCAGACACGTGCATTTCCCAAAGTGCTGAATAATTCCTTTAAAGGATTTGCATTGCTTGTAGTCTTACTTTTATATGGCTGTTAGAGCAGCATTAGAGGGTTTTATCTACAAAAAGCACACCTGACATTACACATCCTAAAGACATGCTTTAAGATGTGTAATGTCAGCCATGTTGCTAAAAGAAGCTGTAACACTAATACAACGCTGCCCTTTTTTTTCTCCCTCTTGATCATCATTTCCCTCTTCATCCTGTCTGTCCTCGTTAACCTTTCCTGATCTTTTCCCTGCTTCTTTCATATTCTGTCTTGTCTTGCTGCTGCCTCCTCTTCCTGCCTTATACGCCCCAAACTTGTCTCTTTCATATTCTCTCTTCACTCCCTTATTTCATCACTCTTGCTATTTCTCTTCTTGCCTTCCTTTTGTCTCTCTGCCCCTTTGTTCTCCTCCATCCCACACTCCTCCATCCAGTCAGAGACGCTGCACATCAACCCCCTCCACACTTTGATCCCGTCCACCATGTGCGTGTCATTCGGGGTCATGCTTCCAGTGGGGAACCCCCCCAACGCCATCGTCTTCAGTTACGGCCACGTGCAGATCAGCGACATGGTACGACACTCACGCACTCACGCTTTCTGCACCTGCGGCATCAAAAAGCTTAGAGTACAGAATGCCAGATGTATTTTTTGTGCAATCACAAGTATAACAATTTTTTTTATTTCTTCTCACTCAGTGAACCAAATACTGATTCTATTTAATTCTTTATTTATGTGTGCATTTATTTCTATATGTTTTTCTCTTCCTCATCTCCAGGTGAAAGCAGGTTTCGGGGTGAACCTGATTGGTGTGGCAGTGGTGATGTTGGCCATCACCACATGGGGGGTTCCCCTCTTCAACCTGACTGAGTTCCCTGCCTGGGCAATGGCCAGGAACGTCACCGGGAGCTTATAACCACCGATGGGCTGAGGGCCAGTGGCAAGAAGAGAAATGAATTACTGGGAGACAAAAGGAGAGAGAGATTGTGCAAAGATTTCTGTGTGGAAAGACGATGAGAAAATGACATATGCTGTGTCAAGAGGATGGTTTTGCTCGGAGGCAGACTGATTAAACTGGCCTTACAGGAGGAAGATGGATGGAGGAAAGGAGGAGAGGTGAAGGAAGAACCATAACCTGTCAAATAAAAAAATATTATATTTGTATTGGCCATATGAGGGTGTTATGAGGAACGCCTTTGTTAAAGTGGTCACCGGGGGGAACCCCCAACAGAACTTTTTTTTACTTCTGTTAATGCAATTTGACAGAGATTCTATTTTCAGCGAATCATCAAGAACTGATGTTCTGTTTTCTGATTTATAATAGAACCAATGATAAGTTCCATTTTTAGACCTGGAAAGCATTTTCAGAGCCGCATCATGCCTTCTTCTGTGGATTACTTGATGTTTAGATAGAAATAAGCTGCGTGGCCACTGTAGACAAACCTCTTTTTAATGCATGCTTGCTGAACTTAACCTCTGCTGCACTTACATGTATTGCTCTCTACCTAGATCACATACATTTCAACAGGGTAGGCTGGTAAATGTGGAGTTTTGTCTTCAGTTACACTGGTGTAAAAGAAAGATCTGGCTGCTGTATTCAAGCAAGATAATTGCATGAAAAGAGGTGTCTACTATGGCTGCTGATGTACTGTATTCATAAAGCTACTGTACTAATTATCAAGCCTTTCACCTGTACTCAGTGTCTCTGTGTAAGAGTCTGAATGCGTTTCTGTAGAGAGTGATAAAATCTTACACACTGTCCCTTTATGTCCTTAGCTGCTACTGATGTTGTATTGAAAATCTTGGCTCTCTTAATATCGAACTGATGTCTTTACCAAAGTTTCTGAGGCTGATTTTGTGCCCTGTTATGCTGTGGACATTTGATTGTTGTTGGCACATTTTACCCACAGCACCTTGCAGTGCCTTCACCATGTCAGTGCCTGTCATGCTACAGTTTGCCTCTCGTGGTTCTCAGAGCAGTGCAGGACTAGAGCTCTCTACCTTCCTTCCTAAATCACGGAAAGCAATAGTGTAATAGTTTTAACTGTGTTATTTGTCAGCCTTATGACTGTACCTAATGCAGTATCAAGAATGTCCAATATACTACATTTACAGTTTATATTAGTCCTGAATTGGCTGACTAAACTCATCATCTTGTAGTTTATGCTACATTGATTTCTGAGATCTCCATGTAGTTTTTCATTATTTTTCACAAACTCCTGCCATTGTTCTGTGTATCCAGCAGGGTGCTTTGGATTCTGCAAGCAAGGCCCCTGTCTGAAGGTGGAGCAACCTTTTTGAATCAGTACTCCTTTTGTCAAATGAAGTGATATCTGTCTTTAACCACAGGCTGTATATAAAAGTTAGGCGTAGTCGTTGGGTCGGAAAGGTGAAGCCAGTGTGAAAGTGATTTAAACCTGCATTCTTTCTATCAGCCAACAGGAGGCGACTCCTCTGACTGTGAAAAGAAATCAGACTGTATAGAAGTCTATGAGGAAATGTCTCTAATTCACACTTGATTTGTTGCCTCAGTAAACCTTTTCCTTTTGAGCTTTTGGTCTTTACTGCTAAGTTTAAAGACTTTTTGAATAAAGCATGATTTTCATTTTGTAGAATGTCTATACCTAACACCTATTTAGAGTGAAATAGACAATAAAGAAGGGTATGTTTTAGTGCAGCTCTACCTTCTGATTGACAGGTTGGTACTGTATTGGCATGAGTAGTGTTCTTGGGCTCTCAGTCAGATCCAGCCCATGAGGCTTCTCAACAGTAATCCACAAACCAATGGGTGACGTCACAGTGGCTACAGCCGTCTTTTATACACAGTCTGTGTTAGATGCTGCTTATTGTTATGTTGAATACATTTTAAAAGTTCAAAACTGGATAAAGTCAAAAAAAGGACTTTTTACTTGCTGAGGTCCTCCGTTATGGCAGTGTGATCTTTAACAGTGCAAGTTAAGTTCTGATTTAAAAAAAAGATTTATGAAATTTCCACTTTTGCCTGTAAAGCAGCAGGAGAACTGCATCTGATCTTCACTTGGAGGTTTGTCCTGGCGTGTGAACGAGGAATGAAATGCGATAGAGTTTTGAATGCAGCATCCAAAGCATTGAAGGATAAGAGTGAGTTCAGGGTTGTAAGGTGCAGAGGTTTGTTCAATCAGCTGTCAAATCACAATAACTGTTGTCTGGTGGTTAAAAGGTTTGCACAAAACACTCATTGTACTGTGCAGAGATGTTAAAGATATGCTTTATATTTTTACACAAATTTTAAATATAATTTGTGACATTTTTTATATCACTACATTATAAGTATAGGCGTTAGCGCAGGCTGAATCAGAAGCCTGCGTTTTTCTTTTTTGTAATTTATTCACGTCTGCTGAAGGTTTCATACATCTCAGTGTTGTGTTGCAGCAGTGACCTTTGACCCAGGGGCCACACTCCTCTGTAAATACATACAGGTTTGTAATATAAGCATAATGTGCCTTTTGCCTGTTTCAAATGAGCTGTAACATTCCTAAATTATGTGTTTTACTTTGATAATGCATTCATATCCAACTATGACGAACTAGAGTTAGGATGATGTTATACATGTACAACAATAAAACAACTAAAACCACTCAGTCGATTCCATTTATTTGCAAACAACACAAGTCAGTCACACTTCTCTGATTTTGCCGAATGAGGCACTGTTCTGGAATCATGAGGTGTTTGCAATCAGTAAAAATCAGCATTTGTTTCACACAAGTATCATTAGTGATGGCTTTGAACTCATAAAAATGTCATTAGCCCCAAACACCAGCAGCCTTTTAACACAGAGAATCACAGAAAAAGCATCTTGGACAGTGTTAAGATACGTAACTCTTATCTTAAGGACACACACCCAGCATGTGTTTGAGAGAGCAGGACTCCAGTGTAATTAGGTATTCCACAAGTAACAATTGTAAAATGTGTCCACAATGACATTAGAAGTTACGTTCAGGTGAAATCCAACAGTACTCATTAAGTGCACATTACACTGGCTGGGTTGGATGACATGAGCTGATGTCATTCACTGCATTTCTGAGGATGGGAGCTCAGACAGTGCTCACACAGTTCCCTTGTGTCGCCGTTTGGATTTCCCAAAGCAGCGTTTTTCTCTACAAATAAATAATGATAAAAGTGAAGTAAAGGTACTCTGTCCAGAGTGAAGTTGAAAACTCCTTTCCAGGTCCTGCATCTCTGCCCCAAGTTTGGATATCATGAAAAGTCACTCATCTTGTAGGTTTTGATGGCTGACTAGGATGCCTCCTGGGGGCCTTCAGCTGGTTTGAATCCTTCTTTCTGCATTTTCTCCTTGTATTTCAAGAAATCTCTCCTCTTGGTGAAATATTTCACCTATCAGGGAAGATGGGGAAGATCAACAAGAGGTTAATTTTTTAAAAATAAACTTGTCAGCATGTTCATATGGCGTTTTTGTATATGCTGTATGACAAATCAGAAGTGAAATAAGTGGTCAATACCATGGCTGAGCATGTGCACTTCGAAGCTGAAGTGTACTGATGACAGTTTCAAAAAGACAGAATCAGATTTCTGGGATTTCTTCCTAAACAAATCTAAGGAACCAATCCTGTCAGCTTGCAGGGTGGGACTTTTTCTGTGATTGTGTAGTGTAGAGTAGTTTTACAGTGTGAGTCCTGCATTGTTTTGCATAGATCTGTGCATTCTAAGGAAAGCAATGGCGGGTACATCTTTTGTGGAAGAAACTTTTAAATGTGTAACTTTGATAATCACAGTTGAGCTTTTAGATGTTTAATCGGATTTTAATGAACAAGAATCTTGTTCATATTTAAATATTTATTTTAACTCCAAGACTGCAACTTCTGACACCACATACTATATTGAAACACACTCATTTATGAAAAAAAAAACTCTATTCAAATTAAGTATTTTACCCATTGTGCAGGACATTTTGCCTCAAATTCACTCTGGAACTTCTGGCAGGATGCAACTCTGTCATTATTATCATCCAGACATTTCCAGAGCAGGTCCCTGGCGTCCCAGCAGGCCTTTCTCTCTGCAGAGTTTGGAGCTGTCATTGCTGCTGGACTCTACAAGGGAGTTCACAAAGGAAAAGGAAACATAATTTAAAGCAGAGCTTACCATAGCTGCTGCTAAAAGATCGGTAAACTGTTGAAAAACACCGTTATGAACAAGAAGCAGGTATTTTACACTGAACTACACTAACCTGTTCTGCTCAGTATAGTCATTTTGGTTATTTTACACTATAGTTTCTTTTTTTCTTCGTATTTAAAGGTTGAGTCGAGCCTGTCCTCACATAATTTCCATCAAGTTTACATATAGGTTTGCATTATATTCAATATATTTATCCAGGAATAAGTCTCTGATAAGCCCAATATCTTGGCACTGCAACTTGCAATAGCTTCAGCTATCCCTCTGCTAATTAAAACAAGGTAAGCTGATAGTAGCCGTCAGTTCGAGCTTGTTTGTATCAAACTGAGCTGTTACTCACTGTTTGAAACCTTTAAACCTCCGGGAGGACTTGTACGTTCCGACCACCGCTTCTGTTTGCTGCTGTCACTCCATAAAACTCAAAAAATCACCCAAATGTTGTTAAGAATCAACAACCAGCAGACTTTTATAACGTGTTTGGTTACTGAGCACAGTGAAGGACGCGCACAGCAGCGCTTCCTCGTCGCACGGTGATGACGTGTTGGCGTGATTCGCCAAACGGACCAGGTGATGGCGCAGTTGGAAAACAAAAGAAGAGGGAAACATTTGAAGGTTTTACTTGTAAAATATCAAGAACTATACAAGTAAAATAACTTAATATTACCACTACTGATACGGCAAACGAGCCAAATGATATTTTTAATTGTCTAATGTTACTTATGTGGCAGGTTTCGTCAGGCGGCCGTTATAAATCTGCAGAGAGGAAGCAACAGGTGAGACAGTGATTTGTTAGCTTATGTCGCATCCTTCTTTAGCTTAATAGATTTTATTCTCAATAAAAACGTGTCTCATTTGCTTCATATAAAGAATACATACGATTTAGGTTTTTACCTTTAACACTGCAACAGGTCAGCTGTGCTATTTTGTTGTTTTTTGTGGTTAACATGGCCTAGTGTTCTCTAGAGGAAACATAAAAATCCTTCTCAGATGACAGTATAGTATATAAGACGTGGCTACAATGGGCATTTGAGTTTTAAAATGTTGGTTGCACGTGTAGTAGATATTGTCACTACTACATTACTATTTTTTTTTTAAAAACTCAGAGATTAAAGGATAACTAAAAAAGAAACAAAAAAGACAAAGGAGTCATAATGAAAATGCTGCTAGTTGCAACTTCCAGTGCACAAGAGAAGTGAGCAATATTGCTTAAAAGTCTAATAATTCCAAACTGAGTCACCTTTTAATAGCTTCATCATTTTTAAGTTGACAAGTGGAGTATTTCTTCTTATGAGCAATCAAAACAAATCCTTTAGAAAGACTACATAAAACACTGGCCCCAAATTAGAAACTCAATGCAGGGAAAGTGATTACATCTGTGATCACCGACCCCCAAGTTAGAAAACCTGTGATCACTGAAAGCACATCGAGTACACCAGCTGTTTCCAAATAGACTAACTGCATGCATATGGTTGTGAAATTACTTATGAACACCACAGGTTTCTCACTTTTGGACCTATAAGCTGTGTCTATCTGCATGTCTGAAACATGGCTCTGCGTAAAAGGAATTTACCCTGGAACTGAAAAATGTGATTGTGACACCTGCCAAAGATGGAAAAGGATACGGGAAGCTTGGTGACCAACTGAAAATCTGTGAAAACAGCAGTAATCAAGGGATATAGAACAAGCCATAGTACCTCTAATCAGAGCCACAGTGGCTGTCCTCCTACACCACAGACGGTGTGCTGTTTGCACAATCTAGCTTTGAAAAATTGATGGGCAAGTGCTCCAGACTTGATGCAGGGGTTATCACTGCAAATCAGAGTTGCTGTTATAGTTCAGACTATGAAAAGGACAGTTCATAACATCAACCTTCATGGACAACATTCTCGAGAAACATGTTACTTGCTGTTCAGTACAAAACTGTAACTCACTATTTAAATTACATTAGTTTTTAGTCTTACATAAGAGGAAATACTTAGTCTTTATGCAATGCAATTACTCTGAGGTCATTTTAGTGATTATTGCACATGGGATGTACTGTCTTCTGTCATTCATTGTATTTTGGAGTAATTTAGAGTGAATAAAACAGTGTGTAGTATATGAGGCTGGGATTTACAACTGGTGTCATTATAGGCATCACTGCTGTCCTCACTGACTGAGCTATGGGATATTTTGCAGAATCACTCTGACCCTCAGTGACCTATTTGTGCTGGATTAGTGCAATTACGTAGATGTCCTCTTATCAGATGAGAGATTCACGTATGAAAAAAATAACACAGAATTACACTGTTATGGGAAATGAATACATAGCAGTTAGATTTTCATCATTTGTTCTGATTTGAGCACATGTTCTACTTCTTTTCCTCTAGATTCTGCAGTAGCATTAACTAGAGGCTAAAAGTTAGATTTACGTTTGTGTTTACAAGTTTTCATTTATTCATTGATTCACACAAACTTGGAAAAGCCCACTGTTTTTTCACCCCTGGAAACCTCATTTACAATACAACACAACAAGGTGCTACGTGAAGTTGTTTTTGTTTGCGTGTTTCTGTGTGTGCGTACATAGCTGGACAGTGTGTAAAGGCAGAATGAAAATGTGCGTTGTTGATTAACTCCCTCTCATTCCCCTCAACCACAGTGACGGAGAATAGCCCCACTGGTTGCCATGGCGCCCAGCAGCAATCCATCTCAGTTCGTGTGCTTCTGCGGGCTGAAGGGAATAAAAAACACAAGCACCCTAATGTAGGGCTGAGCTGCTCGCCCTCTTCTTAGGAAAGTAAGTGTTTGTTGCCCCATGTGTGTGTGACTTGAGAGTGTCTCTCAAGCTACTTCAGAGACAGAACTTCATTCACTATTTATGTCACACACCATTTACTAACCTCACTTCAAGTTTGTTTTCGCCACTGTCGATGAGTGTTTTCATTTTAGGCGCCTCCAGTATGATTTAAGACCAAAGACTGCAGCAAAAACACAACAGCATTTCTCAGAAAAACCTTGATTTATCAATATTTTCTGCAACAGCTCTTGGGTGCATGAAAGAGCAAAGGAAAAAAGAAAAGGTTGTGGTGTTCAGAAAGTTTTAAAGTGACTCAAATTGTCAACTGCAGTGTGACTGAAGTTCACCACTGCTGTATTAGTCAGTCAATTGAGTTAGTTGGTTTTATATTTTGTTGATAGGCAGATGAGATGCATTTTGAGCTTTAGTATGAACACACACAGCCCAGCTATGATGTACTCATATCTACCAGGATGCACATTAAACCAGTGTTGTAACGTTGGTTTGTTTTTGAAGCAAAAAGAAAACATCAAAACCAAAAAGAGATGTTCGTTTCACATCACAGGAATTATGTGCATTTGCAATGAGGTCGATTCACTAGGTAGTTGAAACACCTTATGGTAAACATGCAATATGTGAAGACAAGAAGTGGGTGGTTGTCAGCTTATGTAGCTGCTGTGCAAATGTAGTTCAGCTTAAAAAAATGCATTAAGCTCTGAGGCAAGCAGTAAAGTTTTGTGGTTGTGTTGTAAATCTCTGATGAATGAGTGTCTCCCTCATGCAATGTGTGACTCACAAATTTTCATCCTCATGTCAGTTAACTGTGCACTTAGTGTGACTTATATTTTATTAAGAGAGATGAAAACACATTGCAGGACCACATACAGTTTAATTAGTATGTGATGTATGATAGAAGCCCCACTATAAGATGCAATGAACAGTAAATCTGGAGTCTAAACAGAAAAGCAGACAAGATGTACTTAACTGCATTTATGTAAGGTACAGATGCATGTTTATAAGCAACGTTGATTACAGTTCACTATTCAATACAACTGTGTCTCCAGTAGAAACACGACTTACTGACTATGACCTGTAGAGAGGTTATTAACATAGTCATCACACCATCCTGGCCAAACTCTGATAAATATCTTCAACCACCCACATGTTCAGGAGGCCATGTTAATAGTTAAACCACATTCTCAGTGAACTTTCAACCCCTGATCATAATTGTTTTCTGTAAAACCAGAGATTCCGAATGAAGTACTAATACTCGCCGTCATTTTCAGAGGCATTAGTGGAGGATTAGCATATGTGCTATTCAGAAAAAATGCCAGAATATTATGAGATGTATAGAATGTTTAAAAGGGAAATGTGTACCTTCAAACAACCAAAACAAAAGTACAGAAGGAAGATTTTTCCTTGTCAGCTAATATTCCATTGGTTTTCTGTTTCCAGCATCCATTCAAAGCTTATTCTGTTGAGTGCTTTGGCTTTGCTTGACAGTGCAGTCATTTTTATTTACATTTATATATTCAATGTACAGTAGGTGTCATCAGTGGGATTTGAAGTTTAATCCTGGCAGTTTTAGTGGATCATCCATCTGGGTAATGCAGGCTCTCACCACCACGTAGCTTTAATACGTTGCTAGTTTAGATGTTGTGTGAGAGAGGCTCCAATAGCTCTCAAAAGTTATTTTCATTTTTCTGTCTGAAACTCTTATTTTCAGTTTTTAAAGCAATACAGTGAGGTAGCTGATCCACAGTGTCATTGTGAAGCTATTAAAAGCACTAAAGCGTTTCCTCTTCCTCCCACTGCAATGTTGTCAGCAGCAGCCATGTAAGCTGGCATCAGATTATTTGTGGAGAGGACTAGAAACGTGGAGAGGGGCAGTTAGATTACAGCGGTATGATAAATTATCCATTCGGCGTTGTCACGACTAATGTCACTAATGGAAAAAACAGATACTTCAGTGAGAGAAATACTTTTAAATTTTTAAATGAGCCTTTCCTGTATGAGAACCTGTACCACTGCAGTGTTCATGAGCTCACTGTCACCTGTCAATCAGTGTCCCTTCAGACAGGATGTCAAGAGAAGGAAGACAGTGTTTGACACACGACGGTTAGATTTAAAGGGATTGTTTGGTTTCTCTGAAGTGGCTGAGAAACTTATCAGTAGTCAGTGCATTGAAAGGAACAGGAGGACCAGCACAGGAGCTAATCAATGAAGTGCTGTTGATGAGGTCAGCAGCAAAATTTATTTGAGCCCCTTAAAAAGCACCTCCTTAAGAAATGCAATGTCAGCTTAAGTGTAAACTTTATTTAGAATATTTTCACCACCTTACCTTGCTGTCAGACAGCCCTTTTCAATGAAAAACTGAAGCAGTTATATTGAAGAATCCGAGTGTTGCTGGTCTACCACTGTGTGATTTTTATGTTTTAACACATTAGTTATTTACAATAACAAACAACCTGACTGAGGCAGTGGTATACTGATGTGCTGCGAGGGAAAATTACTGTTTTTGGCAGTGGATTTTGGTGGCTTTGAAGAAAGTGATACAGCGGCTTCAGTTCCCTGTCGAAAAGGGCTGTCTGACAGCAAAATAGAACAGTGAAAAGTATTCTAAACCAAAGCTCGTGTCGGCAGTATTTTTGGCTTCATTAGGCAATAATTCCATGGTAACCTTTCAGCATATTGTAATTTAAGAGGTCTAAGAGGAAACTAGACTTCTGTTACTGTTCTTGGCTTCGTTTTCAGGGTTTAAAAAAAATCTAGTCTGTGATGGGAGACTTAAGCCAACTGCAGATCTTCTCACACAGAGCAGGTGAGACAGTACAAACTGTAAAGACGTCCAGTATGAGAGCATGATGTGAGACTTTGCTTGGGAGAGTGGGGTTTGAATCCCAGGTGAAGCCGCAAAAAAATGCAGACTTTCAGTTTGACTGTCTGTGTGCATCTGAAGGACTAGTTTGTGTGGCCTGAGTGCCTTAAAACAGGGAGGAGAGAGGAAGAAGAATTCTTTGTTTTTCTTTCCTTTTTCAGTTTTCTGCCTACTGCAACTTTAAACTGATATTGATTTATTGATTTTTGTATTCAGGTGGGGCGCTTTTTAGGTGGCAAAATACGTTTTGCTGTTGACTCCATCCACAGCAGTTTATTGCTTCATTTCTGTGCAGGCCCCCCGTCTGCTTCTCCAAACTGGTGCTGTCATCTACTGTAAGTAATACACCGACTACTGATAAGTACCTCATACAACCCCACTTCAAAGAAACTACATTATTCCTTTAAAGTCAGATAAGGTCACAAGGGAATTGTTGGGCATAGTACATAATACAGTTTCACCAATTTTGTGTGCCAACAATATGTTCTAAACCAGACTAGTTAATTTTTTACACATACCAGTCAGTTTGAAAATTTGCCCTTTGTCTCTTTTTATATTATAAATTAAATACATCTTGCAGTTTCCCTTAGCTGTGTTCCTTATTTTTGTTTGTTGTGCTCACTACAGATCCTTGTTTGCCGTTGATAGAGCTGCTTTCTGTATATCCTGTAGTTCTCCTCTGGTAAGTAGTGTCATAAAAAATGATTGTGTGCTTTCTACACTCAAACAACAATATAAGAAAAGATGGCAGAGCACTAGTATAGTCCACGAAGCATCCTTGTTAACGTTAACGTTGTTAATTTCTCGCTGTCATTTTGTCCCTCTATCTTGCTTTTATTCCTGGTGACTCAGAGAAACTGTCATGTGAAGAAAGGTTAATGAGGTGATAATCTAAATGTCACTTAGTGGGGTTTGAAATGATCTACACATCTAGATTTGTGTCTGCTCATTCCATTTATCACAGTATGCTAGACACTGTCATGTCATAGAGTATTTATGAGTTCAAGATGGCTTCTTCTGGCCAAAGAGAAAAAATAAATTTACAAGTCGGTAATATGAGAAATTGGGATTTAAGTGTGAATAATGTATTAACAGTCCAGATTCCGCACATGATGATGGAGTCTCAAGTGTGAGATGAGTCACATGGTGTTAAGATCTGTGGTGAAACCTTCAATATGCCAGGAAGGTAAATGTCAGATCACAGTCAGACACCTTTCCATACTCAGACTGCTAAAAGGCCAGATGCGCACCTAAAGGCACACACTGCTTACTTTCAGTTCCACCCTGAGGTACACATTTCTACACACAGATGTAGGCAGGTAGCTCTTACTGTTTTCTGCAACTGGTTGATGTTGATGATGAATGGCAACCATGACATTACTGTCCTGTCCATAGCATTTCAGAGTCTGGGTTCTAGCATTTCTTGGTCTTTTCACATTTTTGAAAGACAGATGATTTTATCGGTTCACTGGACTTTAAAGAATAGGAGTTTATTGATTACAAAATAGAGCAGATATCCCCAAAGGAACTTTTTCCCCAAGTCTGGCACATCGGCCAACCCGCCTGTTAATTACTGAAAACACAGGCACTGATTTCCAACCAAGTACCACACGTGTTCAGCGCTAACAACACATGGCGCCACATTTCTCCATGTAGGTATCGACTACCAATAACAGCTCTCTCTCTCTCTATCTTTCTCTCTCCTTCTCTCTCTCGCTCTCGAACACACACACACTTTTGCGCAAACACACACATCGACCAGTATTTGTCAACCCAATGGTGTCCAGGATACTGACCTCCAGTTGCCACCCCTGGAAGTCAATATCACTGTCAACTCGAAACGGCATCCACTGCCATGGCAACAGGGGACACACACACACACACACACACACACATGCACATAATCAAAATGTAAGTTAGAAATAGTCGATGAGAAAGGAGAGTTTTAAAGGAGATTTGCAGCAGTTTGATTACTTCTTTAAAAACTTCTGGAAGGGTTAACTCCTTTCAAACTTTTAGAGTGAAATAGTTTATGAGCAAACAGTTGACTGGGGAAATTTTCCTCTAAACTTAGGAGTGTATGTTGTTTTCTCATGTTGGTGTTCTTGTGTCTTCTTCCCATTTTTTCTCCTGTTAGCAGTGAGGTCAGAAGATCAAGGCAATCAGTCTATCTGTCTCATTAACCCGTAAATCAAGACCAAGATATTCTAACAACTGCTGGTTAATTTCCAGGAAGTGTTATGTTCATAGTCCCCAGAGGAGAAACCAGACATACAAAATAGAACTGGCACTGGTAATAGTGCTGTCTTTATAAGTGTATCCCCTTTTTTCTCAACTTGCCATGACCTTTTGTCAAACATGGTTTAGTTTAGAAGCTGATCAGCCACAACATTAGAACCTTCTGTCTAATGTAGTGCAGCTTGCTTCTTGTCGGGCTCTGGAAACGGGAGCCCAGTGGGTGTACTGTGGTGTTTAGCACTGGGACATTATCATACGATTCTTTAGGTTGCAGGGTAAGCCCTTTGTGGATGAGAATTGCTCCAGCACATCCTGTAGCTTCTCAATTAGATTGGGATCTGGGGTGTTTGGGTACCAGGTCAACACCTTGAACTCTGTCGCGGTCCTTGAGCTGTTCCTGAGCAGTTTTGTGTTGTGACAAGGAGTGTTGTCCTGCTGGGTGAGTCCACTGCTATTCCGATCTGGTGTTGCCATGGACCAGGACCCAGAACATTGCATTGTAATGAGACGATCAGTGTAATGCTGTGGTTGAAAACAGGATTCTTAGACCCCACAGTAACCAGTATAACATCAAAAATGATAGACTGAAGCTAAGATGTACATCTTTTCTCCAAGCTCCATTAAAACCAAATCCTAGGCATTTAAAGAGCCCTGACAGCATGGCCAAATACCTACAGCTAACCTAAATGAACTCCTGTTAAGTTATTGACGTTTTTCCACTCGCAGTGTGAATGCACAGTCAGAGAGAGGAAAGAGAGAGCAAACACATAATCCATAATCCATAGCTGCCTGTGTGCACTGAAAACACAGCCAGCTTTCAACAGTAACAGGATGTGAAAAAGCTCAGGATATGTTGCAGGAGGCGACAGTGCACTGTGATCGTTCAGCACGCTGCCTGTCAGAGCAGACAGTCACTCTGTGCATGTGAACATGTATGTCAGGTTGTGATGATTTGTTTTAGTTTTCCTGCTTTATGCACTCATGTTCTATCATCCAGCTTCAGCTCCCAAAATCAGTGCACGTGTGGGAAAGTGTGTTTGTGTCTGTCTCTGTGTGTCTGTTTGTTAATGAGAGAGCATTTTTTCCCAGCAGCTTTCATTTTTGTGTCCTCTATTTCCTCTATTTTTGTCTGCAATTACACAGACTGATGCTACAATCAACATGTTATTCCACAAGCCACACACACGGCTTCTCTCTCAGTCATACACACACATACAGGCTTATGTCCCGGAAGCACGGAGGCAGAGAGGATATTGTAACAAGCATCCGAAAAAATGTTGGTCCAACAAGTGAGACAAGGCTCCCGCCTGAATTAAACGGGATTATCTCTCTTAATTTATGCTAATTAATGCACACCGCGTAACTAGAGCTGCACGTTATTGTGTGACTGAAGCCTGTCTTACACACACTCACACTCACAAACATTTACAAGCCCCCACAACTGTGTGTTTTTGCACCATTGAAGCCTGTTGCTTGTGGAACTACGCTCATTCTTTCTCACAAGACACACACATGCACGGGCACACTCAGTCCTGTGTAATTCATGGGAATCCTGCAGCCCAACTGCTGCCAGATCTCACCACCATCACAAACACACTCACACTGATTCCGCTGTGGGACAGCCCTGGCTTGGTTGGATCCACATTCCTTTTTTTTGTGACACTGCTGCAGACCAAAACCCTTTCATCGCTTTTTTGAGATTCCCTCTGGAAGCTTTGTTAGTTGCTCAAATGAAAGTTTTCATTGAGGCCACCCTTAGATTTTTTGAAGTAACCTCATCATGCTTTTTGTTTGCTTTCTGTGATGTTTGCATCACCTGTACACGCCACTGATTTGTCATGCTTATTACCTCTCATGCACTTGTCATAATAATCAGATCAGATCATGTGCAATTGAATAAATGTAGCACATTGTTCCATGTATAAATACTGTATTATTGCATGACTATGGATGTCAGTGCGCTATACAGCACTATAACATAACTGATACACTTTGTCCTGATCGTATTTTTTCTATTAAATGCTTTATATTCTTGCAATGCCAGAAATGACAAGTTCACATTTTCCACAAATAGTGTAAAAATGTGGGGGATATCACGTGTTTGTGCTGCTGCTGCCCTGCGTGTTCAATCATCGCTCCATGCTGCAGACACACACCATCATGTTCCCTGTAGTAATATCATAAGAATATCATAGGAGCGCTACACTGATTTCCATTAAGAGCAGTGGGCGGCGCGCACACGCTCGGGCTCCGTCTCTTATAGCGATATACGTGAGTGCGCGTCCATAATCATCCAACCAGCCAGCGGAGCCCGCACTCCTCAAACCAAACCCAAGACGAGCCAAGCCGTGACGAACCGCACCGATCCGATCCGAGCCCTGCCGCTCCACTCAGAGGCAGGAGAGGCGGAATGATGACCTCTTAGCGCATCTTTACGCACCGACCCGCCGTCCGTCCCTTCTTAAACCCACATTCTGCCTCTTTACGTTGAATTCGTTCGCCGAGACCATGGACGCGGCAGTTCTGAGGACCCATATTATCATCTTCCAGCTGCTCCTTTTCAGCCAAATAGGTAAGAAACTGTGGAGGGGAGGAAAAAATCCGGATTTAATTGACTGTGGTGGCTGACATGTGATGCTGTGGATGTTCTGGAAAAGACTGAGCGGTGCGTCTGTTTCATCCTCTCGGATATTCAGCACACTTTCAGTCTGGGTTTAAATATCTGCAATCGGTGGTAAAGAGACCGGAACATTTTAGATGTAAATTCATTAAAACGTGCATTCCCGATGGGGAATTTTCCCCGACACTAGAGCCTACCAGAGAGTGTTTCTGTCCTCTCAAATTTAGTTTCAGGGGAATCATGTGCAGTCCATGCAGGGATCATCATGCCTCCAACATGTTGAACCGTTTCTACAGACACAAGTTGAATGAAACGTGCTGTGCAGTGTGACAGTGCTGTGTGTTTGCTGTTTGGTGAGTGCTGGGCTTGCTGCTCAGACTGCTCCCATAGAGTCTGCTCAACTTATTTGATAATGGCTCAGTGTTGTTTTCATTGACGCGCTGTGCGTCTCCATGGAAAACGTGCTTGGCTTCCTTATGTGCTACATACATATATGCATTTATTATATCCATATTGTATTCTCAGGAAGACAATGAGAAGAGATTGCAGATGTTTCTATTGTTAGGCATGAATTGCATGATGACGCTGTGCTTAAATCTTTGCTCTATAAGATGAAATGTGTGTTTTTCTAGTTTAACTAATGAGTGTATCCATGTAAAAAGCTGTCAACTTGTACTCACAGGACTAAAAATTCTTAGAAATCAGCTGGACATTTTACTGACAGACCTTGTTCTCTGCTTTTTACCCAGCTCTTTGGCATGTCTTTGCATTAACGTCTTAACAGTTTAATAAAAACACAGCCACTTAAGATAATTGTCAGTAGAGCAGATGTCAAATCACAGATCCCCCTCAGCCCAGGCATCTGAGAGTGGGACTGGGTGCAGATTTGAGTAACAGGTGGGGAAGTAAAACTGATGAAACTGTGAATCAAGTGAGAATGAAAAAATAGGATAGGACACAAATAAACACGTCGCCCTACAGACAGGATCAAGATGAATCATCCCTTTAAGCCACATCAAAACCAGACCGGTAACAGAGCTGTTATTCACCGTTTCTGAGCTGTCAGTATTTCCAGTAGAAGTCAAAACCCTCTAATAAGGTCAGAGTAATGCAACACAGTCCAGACATATGTCATTGCTTCAAATTTGTTTGGAAAAAAAAATCATCATTGGAGCTTGAGACATTAAGTTTCTGTCAGTTCTGGTGTCACTTTTGGTTTAATAATGAAATAACTTTTATATACCAGAATTGCAAAGTCAGTTTTGATCACCCTTAGTGCTCTTCAGATTAAACATGCAAACAGATGCCATAATCAGATCAGTGTCACATATCCAATTGCTTCCATGAAAAACAAGGCCGACAGCAGCACAACTTCACTGATAAATTGTCAGGTTAGTATATTAACCAGAAGCTTATTATAGATGTATCAGGAATATGTTGACCAATAGGTAAGAAGAAACCACAGAACAGATGTGCCAAAGATGTGTTTGATTGAGTTTGAAACAGTGACACCAATACGTGTGTGTGTTTATGTTGAATATATAGGCTGAGACATTGTTTTCCAATTAAGTTCACCTTACTTTAAACTATGTACCATCACCTTTTCTAGATAGGTTTTGCCCAGACATAAGGAGAAAGGCTTTTTTTACCCTAATGTTGAAAACGGTAATGTAACGAGAAACATGTTGAGGACCTCCTCAAGCCTCTGAAGGATTCTTGGTAATCAGCATCCACCCATCTTCACCAGAGCTGTTTGACATTTTGATTTGACCTTTGAGAAATCAAATGCATGCTAAAATATTTAACATCGATTCATGACAAGGTTTTCTGACTCTTTTTATTCCATCACTTGTTCAAAAGTGCAGGAGGTGAATCTTATGACATTCCATTTAGGAAGCCAAGATCAGAGGTTTCTGAATGTTTTCATGTCCTGACTGCAAACCTGTGTGCTCCCCTTTGATCAGATTTTGTGTGATCAAATTAACTCGGATGAGCCCATGTGAGTTTTCTCTTTTTGAATTTGATAACTCTACCTTGGTACAGAAATAGACTGATGGTGGTAGATGATGTGGTGAGTGAGTGCTGTCATTCCTCAAACTCCCTTCACTTTTGATTGGTTGTTTCTAATCACAGCAGTGCGATTGCTGCTGCTTGTGTTTCAGGAAACGAAGCTCACATTTCCCATAAATTCCTCTGGCCTTTAACTCCTTCCTCCACCTGCTGTCACCAGAGGGGGAAAAGGCCGTTCCTTAATTAACTGGAGATCCATGGAATTAAGTGATCTCCGGATCTCAGACTGCATGCGACTGGCTGAGATTATTTTCTGTTGGACTTCCAAAGGTCTCCGCTCTCACTGCTCTCCCATCCGTCTTGATGCTCTCTTTTTGGAAATGCCTTTGCACGGTCAAAGCTTGGCTGTAGTCTGAAGATATTGCAGTCCAGCAGATGCTTGTTGATTCACTTTGCAGTTATTTAATGCAAATTGGTTAGTTTTCTTTCACATGTTTATGTCAAAGCTTATGTTTTTAGATACATAGTGAAAAATATATCATTCCCTTTAGAGGAGGGCAACACAGTGTTCCCCAGCCATCTGTCTCACAATATGCCTGGACACCACTCAAAATCACACACATTTTCTTCTCCAGCCTTTCTCTCACACTCTTCCATACAAACACACACACATACAAGTCACTGTGATGTTGTGGGTGCTCTCATTCTGGTCCAGTCGGTTCTGCCAGTGAACATGGCCTTCCTCACTGTGCCATATGCTTTTCACCAGCATGGTTTCCTCTATACGCCGTACATCTGACTTCTCAGTGGTCGTCACACCTGCTCCCTGTCATTCTATACATGCAGTTCAAGCAGCGAAGAGAGAATATGAGCTTCTGTTGTGATGTCAGTATTTTGGCTTTGAATATATGTGGATACAAGTGTTGGACACCCCTATAATTTGGAGTTTTAGTGTCCTGTGATCCTGCTGGTTAGAGATTTGAAACTAATCTGATTCGGCTCAGCATGGTGGTTAAGTCTGGGCTCCTCTCCTCTGGTGTTCATACAGCTTCACAGCAGTACTCCAGTCTTCACCTTATTCCACTCAGCTTTCAAAACACGCCAAACTGCATGTGTTGCTTTCTTCCTATAATTGCTTGGGCTATGCTGGAGTTAGTGGTGGTACATTTACACCCCTAACAGACTGCATAGCATTTTCTCTTATGAGATGACTCACTGTTATATCTTCAGGAGCTTCAGGTTTTTTTTTGCAGAAGTATGATATCACCAGAGTTGACACGCAATAGCTCTCAGAGACACGGAATGAATTTTACATTGTCTAGCTGCAGTCTGTACTCTGATTTATGCATATTTTAATGGGTTTAACTCTAGTATTTGTACTGAAAGTGATTTGGTGCATTGGTGGTTGAATAAGTTTGATGTTGCATGGAAATTGGTTAGATGGAGAGACGCAGTAAAAGTCTACCTGCTGTTAATTGGTGTCTGTGTAGTTTGTACTGACCTTATTGAAATTCAGATCATAGGATGAATAGCATAAGTCTCCTTTACATTTCCTATTTAAAAATCTGAGCAGCACACCAACATACACTGTCATATTTAATGTACTACGATTAGCGTGACTTCAGTGATCATATGTTCTGCTTGTGAGATACCATCTGTGCGCTCCAGTGCACTCTGAGCGTTTGAACCAGAGGGGTTGCATCCGGTGCCGTAATAGGATGCCTGATGGTGTGACAGTAATTGCCTACAAAATACTGGCACATACATTCTGGCACACATATTGTACTGAATGTGTAAATCCATGAATAATATGAAGAGAGCAGTCATGTGAAACAGTCAGATAGTAAATCACAGTTGGCATGTCTATACGGTTACGATTAAACAACACTTACCTTTAAAGATATCTAGAAACTTACTTAAGTTACCACTTCAGTTAACTTTGGCCACAGTCATTATAATATTGCTCAATACAGCCTGAAAAATACAGTCTATCATTTGTACATTAAAATGGCTTGCGTACTTGCATGATCCCAAATGTGTCCAGCAATGCTTAAGCCCAAAAGATATCCAATTTCATTTGCGAGGCGGTGAAAACATTTGCAGGAATGGTCCCTTTCACTGGCACTTTCAGGATTCCTGTTTCCATTGTACGTATGATCCAGACGCTTTGACCGGGACGTCAACTCTGAATGCACCAAGATGACAACAAAGAGGAGTGACAGAATGTAACTCCAGTTTGAGCATGTAGGAAGTAGAACAGCGGAGAGTTTGTTATGTTAGCCGAAATTGGGGATTTTAAAACAGTGATGTTAGAGAGCAGATTGCGACAAGATTTGGACACCTAGAGGCAAGAAAAAGTTCAACAAATCAGCCTTTTTCTTCTCCGAGCTTACCCAGTAAGCGTTAAGAATTGCACAACAGTTTTTCAGAGCAGGTGAAATTTATCTATCCCAAAGCAGGTGCTTGTTTCTTGCCTGGAAATGGAAAAGGTTCTACAGGGGTGGTTATGCATGAACAAAGCTTTGGATGGACCTAAAACGGCCTAATGGCTTCATAACCCCTTTACCCCTTGTAGTGGGGCTTATGGCAAAGAGTGTGGAAGAAAGAAGACAAAGTAGGGAAACTAACTAGCTAGCTGCTCTGTTGTTTTTTTATCCTGTTGTTTGTGTTACTCGTGATGGATTATGATTGCTTCAGCTTGATTGTTTTGACCATGCATAATAGCGCTCGGCTACCCCACTTATGTAACATTCACTACATAAGGTTAGCAACAGTAGCAGTACAGGTAGGTGAATCATATAATGGTAAGTTAGCAACTAACATTACATTAGGCAATGTGACTTGTAGCTACTTCATCAGAGTGAAATGACTCTAATGAATATACGCGACTTGCGTGAGTAAAACCTTTCCTTATCTATGAACATGGATTCTGCCTGAGTCATGTCAGAGAAGTTTTCATTGGCAATAGTTGTGAAAATAACAACTCCCATGATACCACGCTACTTCACGTCATCAAAGTATTTCTTTTTTTATTGTTCTGATTTAAAAACCTCAAGTGGCAGAAAGTACACGCTATGTGTTCAAAACAAATAAGGAGGGATTTTGCCAGAATCGACAGTTTGTGAGCCCTTCAACCTCCTGATGTTTCTCTGATAGTGCTCTTAACAGACTGCTCAGTTAACTGAAGCAGGGCTGTTGGCATCAACATCATACAGTATATCTGTGCTGCTTCATGCTGACCCTCAAGCACAGACTGAACACTGTTGGTGCCAAAGTGTTGACTCATATTAAATGAATCGCTCGTTATTTAATAATTTCCTTTCTTATCTCTTTAGTTTTATGACTGTTTATAGTATGTGAGATATAACTGTGTCTCCCTCCATCTAGCTTAAACTCCATGCTTAAGATGAGATTATGTGTGCACTAATTTACACACACACACACACACACACACACACACACACACACACACACACACACACACACGTTCCCGCCTGATGGAGTCGAGCTGTGTAAACCAACCAAATAAAAATCTTTACTGAGGGAAATAAATCTTGTTAGAAAGATTTCCCAAAGCCTTCTTAACTGTCTGGTTTTTTGCTGAAAAAATATAATCTGATTTTACTGCTTTTGGCAACAAATTTAAGGGATAATGATATTGTAGTAAAAAGTATTGTGTCGTAATACAGTCAAATCCTCTTGAATGAGAGAAAATGTCCCATTTTTGTATGATTCAGACTTTGTCTCTCAAGTCTCATTTAAAGCTAAACTTGAAAGTTGGGTATACTAATAGAGGTGGAATGCACTGTTGAAGTCACCACAGTGACGGCATTGCTAAAGAGCACAGATGTTGTATTGAATAATTGATTGCTTGCTTTCTACTGTGATAATTTGTCTTCCTTCCCTCTGTGTCTCCCCATCTCACTACTAGTTTTTGTCTGGCTTCGCCATCTAAAGCATTATGTTCATAAGGGCTCCTTTTCTTTAATCCACTTAGCTGCAGTCTGCTCTTAGTGTGGCAGCGTACGGTCACGGCTATTTTCGAGCCAGTCTGTGCCATGGATCTCTTTGATGCTGAGCATCCTGGACAGGAAATTCAGCTCAGTGAAACACTTATGTCAGTCAAAACTTTTTTCACTAGTTACTGTGGTTGTTCTTGTCAGCAGTGATTGGAAGAACACAAAGTCTCAGGGGTGAAAGTGGAATGAAATGGTGGAAATTCTCTCTTGTAATACATGAGCCAAAGTCAACAGAGCAGAACAGCTAAAAGAGATCAAAACCCTCTCTGTAGGTTTAGTCTCTCATCCAGCATGTCAATGATGCACTATTAGTTTCTGGCACAGAGATATTGTGCCTGAACATTCTTTGCTTTAATGGGATTCTCTCCTTCTTCAGTCACTTCTCCCCAGTTGTACTTTATTTTGAGGAACACCTGACCGAAAATTTAGTTTGAGCATTAAACGCTGGTACCTGCATATGCATATTTGTACATGTATATGTATGTCTATCCTCATGTTTGACCAAGTTGACTTTTAGACCTTTGGAGAGCGGACTTGTGCTTGCAGACAACACCAGCTTAAATCAGTTTTTCAACGGTGACCCAGTCATAGAAGCACAGCAACTTCAGAAAACAGCTTATGCAGCATCATCTACTTCATCTTTCTTGATCTGTGTACTGAATTTGTTTCTTTCATATATTGCTTCACCGATTCTTGAGAGGTTTCACAGCTATAAGATGTACTTGATGATGATGTTAGTTGTGTCAGTTTCACCCCTTCTGACAATTCGAGGGAAAATCTCGGATTTTGGTCTAAACTGATGTGTGACATAGATTTGAATGGGAGGGGTTTCACAAATACAGTCTGTAATGACCAAAACTACTTGCAGACTTATTGGGAACATCAGGATCATTATGATTATTATGCCACTGCCACCTGGTTGCTAAGCAATCCAAAGCATTCTGGCCCTTGAGGCTAACGTTAGCTCAACCCAACCATTTTCTCATATGGACTAGTTTTGCCTTTTGTTTTTGTTTTTTCTCACTGCAAAGTATTATCAGTCTGACAGCAAGTTGTTGCATCCCAGTCTCCTTTTTGTTTACATCTGCTTCCCATGAGATTACGTAAGACGGTTCTCTGCTCTCTGATTGCTCCCTCTGGCATGATAATCTCAGTAATATCCTGTGTGTGTGATGCACCATTATTTTCAAATCTTGTGGTGTCTGCAAGTCTGAGATTAGAGAGAAGCATATCTCTGAAGTTTCTCCTTATGTGTGACACATATTTCAATATCTGTTAGGATTGTAAAACTCCTGTAGCACAAGCCTGACTTTGCATAAGCTTTATTTCTTCAGAAAGTCTCACTGAGATCAAGATCTGCTTTGCCAGAGAGACCTACAAACAAATCACCTGCACACATTTACAGTGGAGAGATTCACAACAGTGAAAATGTTACATCTTCATATTGAGAGTCAGTCACTCCAAACAAACATCTCACACACACACAACCACTTTAGTTTTGCAAATATGATTTGAAATATAAGCTAGTAATACTTTAAAGTCTTGCAGAGGAATGAGTGTCTCCAGTTTCAAGCTGTGCTGCAACTCATTTCAGCAGGATTGTGCACAGAACTGGAAACCAGTCTCCTCCAGTTCAGAGATTGTATGAGGAACTCTCAAAGCCAGTCTCTCCTGTGATCTAGTGTCACGGTTATAACTTTGAACTCAGCTAACGATGTTAAATATCTTGGCGGCTGAGGTTGGAAGGCTTAGAAAAGAAGACACAGATGATTTGGGAAATCTCTGAGTGTTTGAAACATACTGATAATGAGGATCAACAATGGAGACGTGGATTATGTTTCAGGAGTGGTTGGAGAGGTTTCTATGAATTTGGGTTTCCACTGCAATCAAATGTGACACAAATTGCTGGGAAACCAAGCTCTGTCCTCCACAAAGGAGCAAGGTGAAACATTTTCAGAGCCATCTTTGTGGATTTTATGGGAAGCTATTATTTGATACTAAATAGACAGATTTGCAGTGGAGTATTGCTATAATAGTAGAAGGTAGAAGGCTCAGGCTGCATTGTCAGTGAGTATGGTAAATTATGTTTGTATGAAATTGGATGGCTGGTCAAAAGTCAGCTTTTTAAAACAAATTTAGTTTTTTTTAAGGTACTGTATAGTTTGACTTTTACCAAGTATTAGGATTGATGAAGGTGCACTGCAACTTGGATTTAAATATTTCCAGTAAACACAGTTGAAGTGGGTGTATACTCAAGATAAACTAATTGTAAGATGTGTCACCTGACTACTTGGAAGGAAAAAAAAGCATGAGAAGTTTGCCGTTGTAGAGAAAGGGGCATAAGATATCATCTAAGTTTGGGGATTATTGCACACCTTTTCAGACAGCCTTCCCACAGTGCCACATAGTTGCGTTAGAAATGAAAGAAGAGACATAGACAGAGAAGTTCAAGACCAGCTTACTTTGCCAACTGCTAACCAACCACAGGCTAAAGTGAATGTGAAGGTTGGGTTGTCGGCTTTAGAAACTTACTGGAATGTTCGGATGCAGCCCCCTGATTCAGGTGTAGGAGGAGAAGGATGTTCCAGATGCTGTTTAACCACCCAGCACGCATCCACAGACCTACACCTTTAGCTTCTTATGCAGTAATGACCACTTCATCCTGACCATTCCTCTTGTGCTATATATTAAGAGTATAAAATAATTATTAGTGTTTCACATATTTCTCTAATTACAGAGGTAAGGGGAAAGTGAAAGATGACTTGAGAACAGAATTATATTCAACATTTGAATAAAGCGATAATGAGCAGAGGAGTTTGCAGCAGAAAACAGGATGGCAGGATAGCAGAGAACAAAAGGTGAAAAGGAGAGGAAGAATGAAGCTAAGTCACCGAAACCAACGCTCAAATGTTCAGTCCACAAATGCCAACGCTCTCTCTGTGGTCTCTCCAGTTGAGAAAGTCTGTCTGAAGTTACAGCAGCTGACAATGGCCGTCTGTCTCTGTCTGTGCCCACATACAAAAGCTACTGTTGTTTTTTTAAGAGGCTGGCACCAAGGACTGAGGCTACCCGAGACGCAGAGAACCTTGCTAGGACTCTTCTGGCCAGCTGATGGGCATACGAGACTTTACAAAAATGAATACACACACATAATCACACAGACACACTTTCAGGGCAGTTCCTCAAAAGATAGTTGTATGGACTTTGAGGAGTGCTAAAAGAATAATCAGGCCATTAATTTTCCTCTAAATACAAACTGGGTCCTCATAGAACTGCACATAGAACTGTTTCATTCATATTCCTGATGCAGCTCTACAATGCAGAGCTTGATTAATGGCCAGAGACAGCACAGTGCATCATAACTGTGGGATTTCTCTGTTGTATAGCTTTGTTCTTTCTGTCATGGTGTTGCTGTGGCTCAGGGTGTAACTATTGTTGTGCAAATTTTGCAAACACTTTGTGTTAAAGCCTTTGTTTGATATCTATAGACCTACATCAGAGGTCAGACAGATCTCGAGGCTTACGCTCTCTGCGCCTGTGTATTCGAGTGGTGCTGTTGCACGACATAGTTGGTGGTGTGAATGGAGCTTACCAAGATTTACCAAAAGCTTATTTTACAAAACCTGGTTGTCCTGATGTTAAATTGAGGTAAAGTTATCAGAGCAGAAGCAGAAGGTAGAGAATGTTAAGCAGTAGTCTGATAAGTACACGACTGGAATTTCAACAATAGAGCAATACAAAATATATATTCTGACTCTTGTTCTTACTTCAGAAGCTTGATCAGACAGTCTCATCCAAGTGACGCTTCTTGATCATAAGATATGACATTGTTATTGTGGTGCTGTACTTCAGCTTCGAGCTACATTCATTCGTTGATCATTCAAAAAACTTATTAGTTGATCAGCAGCAAATCAACTTGGACAATATTTAAAATATAAAAGCATTCTGTCATTTTTTAAGCAAAAATGGAAAACTTTCTTTTATCAGGACTTGATGGTTTTCTTTTTTCTAATGTTCAAAAAAATTAACATTTTCTGGCTGCTAATCAGACAAACAAAGACGTTTAAACCCAGTACCTTGGATTTTGAAAAGTTATAATAGCATTTCTTACTTTCAATAATTCATTGTCTGTATTCTCTGACATTGCATAGATAGAATACTAAGCAACAGTGTTAGTTTGCCCCACTGGATATACTGTGGATATAAGCCGACCTCCCCTTTTTATAATCCTCTTCACTACAGGAAACAACATTCTCTAAGCAGCATCCCATGCTGAAAATGATTATGGCTTATCTCTGTATTGAATCTGATTTCACTGCAGTTGTAGGACTACAACACCTTGTGAACACAACTCAGACAAGCTCAGACTCAGTCTCACAGGACCGTGATGCCCGATCTGTTTTCTGACACGGTCATCATCAGTTGGAGTTGATTTGACACATATTTTTACCCTGGCTTGACCAATGTACTGATCTGTTCCACTTCATACAAGCTTCTGTCATATCAGTTTAATAAATTTCTGCAAGAGCTACATGCAGCCAGGTACTTGTCAGTAGATTTAATGAGTCCAGTGAACTCCTCCAGAGCTAAAGTGGAGACCGGCTTCACCTCTAAGACACTTATTATCACACTGTCTTTTCTATCAGTAAATGTTATACAGCTGACATACATTTTTAATGTTTTTTGTGAGAAATTATCCATTTTATTAATGGTGCTCGCTTCCTTGCATGCAAATGTTTCACCAAAATTATTTGCTGATGACGCTGTTTTGCGGGAGTACTGGTGCTGCATCCTGGCCTTAATGCCACTTAAGACAACAGTTTAAAGAAATACAAACAAACCACGGGTGTTTTTCCCTCTATAACAGAATGATAATTAGTGCAGCCACACCATTCTCTAGCTCTGACACGGCACTGTGGACATATGTGGCTATGAAAGAACAAAATCGATAGTGAATCATTAGCTGCAGCCCTGATGGTGCTTTTATTTAATCACCAGTCAGAGGCATATTTCAGCCATACTGTAACACATCATTAATAGAAACTTGTAGTGCTGCAGTGAATATGTGCCATATATTTTACATAACTAGCTTGGCAGATGTTAGAGCTAGTGCTAATGATTATGCTGTCTGTAGTATTCAAATATGGTTATTCAGAACAGACTTGTTCTGTTCTGCTTCTGTTTCTCTCTGAGCTGATAACGTCATTCATTTGTGTGACACTAATAACAGACAGTACTGAAAATGCAAATTATGACCATCTGACCAGTGTGTCACACTACAAAAATGCAAACATTAGGAACAACACTTGAGAAAAGGAAACAATTCAGTAGAAATGAACTGTTTAATCGTAGAAGTAATATTACTATTGCAAAGGCTGTACCTTTTGATCTGCACAGGAATGCCTCATTTATAGTTACACAAGACATACTTTGGTACAATAATGTGTCAGAGAAGTTAATTTACTAAGATCTGTTTAGCTTTGAAATACTCCTGAAGTGGTCCTGAATTGCAGGTGCTGGCACATGTCCATTAGTAGAGTTGTTTTTTTTTCTATTTGTAAAAGCAATGTGTGGCTTTGAATTTGAAATAACAAGGTTAAACCAAGTGTGCCAGTTGGACAAAAGCAACTTTGTGAGACCTGACAGAGCTTCCTAATTAAAGAATTTTTTTCTTTGCATTTCTCAGAGTATGTGAGAATCTGCAGTGAAAAACAGTATGAATAAAAGCAAGCGAGAGAGATACAGAGTGAATACTAGAAGCTGCTTTCTGAGGTGCTGACAAATATCTCTTTTATTGTTTTGAGTTCAAAGAGAGAAAAAGACATAAACCACAGCAGAAACTATTTCTCAAAGGCATTTTTGAAAAATTCTTCGAGAAAAAGTTAACAGCTTGCTGTAGGGCTCTTATCTAATAAACTATGGATAGGTTTGTTATTCTAGGCAGCACTGAGGTTTAGTGGCAACCAAAACCAATTGGTTTGATGAAAGCTAATGGAGGCTTGTCTATTGCTTTGTCAAGCGTGGAATTCAGAGACGAGCAGAGTCAAAGTTAACTGGATCTCAGCACACATAAACTTTCTTTTCCCAATGAGAAAGTTCATTAAGGGGCTATGGCTGTGACCAATCAGTGGTTTGAAAGTTGATTAACCCTCCACCCCCACCATTTAAACACCCCCTTTAGTCACACACACACAAACACACACACACACACACATATTTCAGTAGAAATATTTGGGTGGGCGTTTGGAGCAGTCTGCCCTCCAAGAAGTACATATATTTTCATATATATGCACCCACACATTTTAAAATAGCATTCTGATCCCTGTGTGTGAGTGTCTAAATATACATGCACATACATTTATTTGTGTAAGGGTTAAGTCTGTCAGTCTGTGAGTGTCTGCTGTCTGCCAGACAAGTGAGGAATTGGGGGGCGTGACCCTGCACTGAAAAATAGAGAGAGGGGATGGTTTCGTATCCATGGTGATAAAGAGAGTCGGAGTAGGAAGCCAACAGGAAGTCAGGGTGTTCCACACGCCATCAGGGGCTCTTCCGTTGTCATGACGCTGTGAACTGTTGTCATAGAAACCCCACTGATTCAGACTGAATGCTGATGGAAAGCATGTTGAATAGATTCTTCAATGAAACTATGTCATCCACAGGCTCGCCACTTGTTGATAACCAAGTTAAGTGACTTGATTATAATCAGCTTCTCTGTTTGTGGTCATTTAGCATAATTTTTTAACAGTTACACTTGGCTAGAAGAGTAAAATGATTCTTCTCAGTTTTTTTGGAAGCCAGATTTTTTTCAGTCTTCTTTGCTTCCATTTTTTTCTTCTACTATTAAAACAGCAGCAGTCTTTAAGCTTTCATAGTTAAAGAAAGATCAGTGCTTTCAGATCACAAGAAATCTTCAGAAAAAAAGATCCCCCCCCCCCCATCAGAACCTTACGTATTAGTTTGCAACTCCACTCCACTGAACTGCTACCGGATTACTAATCACATACATGCACACACACTCACACATAGACACACATACTGTGCAATATTTTCTCAATTTACGCTTGGCCCGAGCAGATGGAAATGGTACATCTCACTGCTCTAACTAGGCAGGCAGATTAGTGAGCCACACACACACATGTACGCACACACATGCAGTTCCCTCACAGCCGAGGTGGACATGTGCAATCATATGTGCTCAGTGGATAAACCTAAACTCACTGCCTTCATGCACAGAAAGCGCACAACCAATAGGAAATGAGGAATTGGGTTGAAACATTCAGCACACATACACAAACACACACAGACACACACATGCCTCTGCCAACTGGCTTGCTTCCTTCAGTCCCCTGCGCTCTCTCCCTTCTGTATGTATGCGTGTGGCCTAAATGTCACCACACATCACACTCCTTACTGTTTACACAAGTATCATGATCATGATTAATCTTCTTTGAATATTATGTGTTCACCTCATTTGTGTGAGCAAGGACCTGCACAAGTCCATCTGTGAACCCCTATATGTGTCTGTGTTCGAGCATATGTCTCATGTGCTGTATTTATTCATAGCCTCTGGATACGATATGTCCTGCCTGCCTGGTTTAATTTTTAGCTGGAAGCAAAGATTTGAGGTCAGTCCCCTGCAGGGCCTCTACCACGCACAGCTCATCAGAAATATCCCAACTTCGGGCTAAAATGTGGAGGAAACAGGCTCATTCATCTCCGTGGCACCTGGATTTAACACAAGCCTGGGGTGGTCGGGGTGTAATAACAGAAAAATGCTTTGAGAAAGAAAGCTACATCTCTACTAGCTTAGAAACATTAAACTTAAGCCCAGTAAAAAAGACACTCTTGCCTCTAACTGAAGTATAAACCCTCTAAAATGGTTTGACCTTCTAATCCTTTGCCAGTATGCAGATGAAGTCATTTGCAATTATCTTCACTTTTACATGAATTAAATTGTATCCAAGTGCTGAAGCAAGTTGACAGAGATTTAGTTGACAACAATTTTAAATACCTCACTTATCACTTGCTAAGGACATTCTCTGGTTTTAGTTTCTTAAAAGTGAGCATTATCATATATTTCTTGACATATGTTGCTGGAAACGGAATGATTAGTTGATAAATGCTACGGAATATGATTGTTGCAACCTATTCACATTGCCCATACATCCCACAGCAGGCATAAAAGTTAGAATTTAGACTTTTAACAACTATTTATACCTCTGGACAAACATCCTACATCTCAGCTTTTCTGTAGGAGTTTCCTGTTATATCTTGTATGTTGTCCTGCCTTGTTTGTGTCCTTGGATGGGGTTGTATGACTATGGGTATTTTGTGCTTGAAGGTTTGGACAAATTCTGAACAGCATAGACAAAATTATGATTTTCAAACAGCTGCAGCTGAAATAAAGACAATTTTTAGCCCAAAGCAACTCCGCTTACATCATTGACTCATGCTGTCTGAGTGGGTATTATTCATTTAAACTCCAATCATTTACCCTGAAATACACTAAGCCTTTTGTCCCGTAGAGACCCAGCAGAAACCACTGATCACTTTTCAGTTGTCACCAGTGAGTGTGTATCTGGTTAAAACTGAGGAGAACAAGCTTGGTTTTATTAGTCTTTCATGAAGCCAAATGGCAGTAAAGGAATTCGTGATACCCCATCTGGCCGAACATAGTGGGGTGTTACCTGACACTGTGTGTGTGTGTGTGTCTGTGTGTGTGCACGTATGTTTTTAGACCCCTTCCTCTCCCAGCTGTTCAACTGTATTACCACCACCAACACAGGGCCCCAAATTCTCACGGTCACCTTTTAACACACTTTCTCACAAAAGTCACTCCCTTGTCCCCTTCAGAACAGCTGGATTGGGCAACACTTCGCTTGATTTATTATACACACACACACACACACACACCCATACAGAGATTCCACTGATAGGCTTTTCTGATAAGGTTTTATATTGCGACTTTAATGTCATTGAGTCCCTGTGGAACAATGCGGCGTTTGTTTAGCACTCAGAAACAATATCCTCCATTTAATGTGGAGCCTAATCTCATTAACTCATAACCTGTGCTGCTGGACTTCACTGTGAGGTTCTGTTCATTCATTCGGACAAAGACGATCAATGTGAGCCATCTCAGGCTCAGCAGGATACAAGGAATCCCAAAATGCCTGCCCTCATATATTAGACAGGACAAAACTAGACTCTAGGCAAAATTTCTGTATATTACTAGACTCTAATTTCTGTACATTACTTCGCAGATTAAAAGTGCTCTAATGGGAATAATTGAAAACATAAAAATCTTTTTTTTCTCTACAGGTAATTACGTATCTGGCATTTATGGGCATAAAATATGCAATTAAATGGCTGACATTGTCCTAGCTATTTAGAGGATATTTAATTAGACTGGTAAATAATGAAGAGTGTGTGGTCCTGTTAAAATGTTCAACGTAAAGATATTCTCTCTCTTTTGTTTTTTCCTTGTGTGTAACCATCCTGCTAATGGTCCTGTGCATAGTTTGTAGCAAATCAGACAGGCTGTCAGAGGACGATAAGGCGAGTGTGAGAGAAGTCAGGCGTACTAATTTAACCAGCTGACACTCTACACAGCTGAATGCTATATAAGTTATAGTCTGGCCCCTATAGGTATGTGCCTGTGTGTGTGTCTGTGCATGTGTTTGTAACGCTGAGGTCAACAGGTGCCACGTTTTATGTGACACGGATGTCGCGTGTTCATCAGTGATCAGTTATGGCAGTTGTCGTCCTTTCACTTAGCAGAAAATATTTAACAGTAGTTAGTTTTCTTTGTTGTGGAGTGCGGGAATGCGATTCATTATGGGATGACAGTGGGCTGTGTTGAGAAACTGAATGAGGAGAGCTGCTCAAAAAAGAGGAAATGACAGCTAAGGGTGGTTGATTTGTGTTGGTTTGGATGTCGGTTCACCACTTTAGTCATATGTGAAATATTTTACAAACTACTGGATGACTTGTTAAGAAATTTAATAATTCATCCTGGTGTCCTTAGAGGCCGAATCCTAAGGACTCTGTCAAGTCCCTCACTTTACTTACCACCAATGTGAAGTTTATCAGTGAAATGTCTCAACAGGTATTGGATGGATTACTGTGGTATCAATTCTCCCTAGAGGATCAACACTAATGGCTCTGGTGATGCCCAGACTTTTCATCTCGGTGGAAGTTTTAACTTATGCAGTGAAATATCTCAACATCTACTTGATAGATTGACTCTAAGTTTGGTACAAACATTCATGGTTTCAAGATGATGCATCCTACTGACTTTGGAGTTCCCCTGACTTTCCATGTAGTACCATCATCAGGTCGAAGTTTTATTAGTCCACACTGGTAAAGCTAATGACATTCCCATCATTCTTAATTGCCATTACATACTAAAATAGTAAACACAGTTAATTTACCTGCCAAACATCAGCACGTCAACTTTCTGAACATACTAGCATGCTAATGTTAGCACAGCTTAAAGCAGACAGTTCAGATCTTCAGGATAGTGCTGTTCCTAACCTTGAGTCCATGACAGTGGACCTTCTGCAGACATCCATGTGCAGCCCAACATTTGCGCCTGTGCAGACAGTCTGTCTGGCAAATCCTCTACAAGTAGTATGCATGCTCAGCAGTAGCACATGCATACTACTGCTGAGCATTAGTGAAATATATAGATACAAGTTATTGCTTATGTGTGGAACAGTCCTCCAAGCAGACTCCAGCAGACTAGAAAAGTAGTATAATAACAACTACACATCCATGGTGTTTGTGTGCTCGTCTGTAAGAGAGTATAATCGAGGCGTCACAGAGCTGTTAGTGTAGCTGAAAAACTAGTCATTAAGATGAAAACTTAGCTCTGCTACTTGTGTGAAGGCGATGAAGCTTGTTCTACTGTGTCAAAATCAAATACTTCATACCCATTTATCCACTACAATAACCATAGCTTTTGCTGTGCAATGCAAAAATTACGTCATTAGGTTACATTGGTGACACTAGCTCACATGACATGCACAAACTCCACACACCTCAGGCATCACTGTGTGACCTAAAAAATTGACCTCTCTCTCTCTCTCTCTCTCGTACTTCAGTTGTTAATGAAAGAGCTACAACATTAAATATTACACAAAATGTATTTACAGATTTCACCACCCATTGCAATGTTTCACTGTAGACATTGTCAAATGCCAGATGTGTTTAAATCACCCAATCCTATACTGAGACAGTTTGTTTTTAGCTGAAAACAGTATAAAATTGGATGCATTCACAGTACCTTACACTTTCCCTCTGGTGGTTTGATCTCACAGGCTTTCTGTTGCTGAAAGAACCCAGGGCTTAATTTAATAGGGCAACAGTAATAACATCTACTGTTAAAAATCAGTTTGCATCGGTGCAAATGCAATCCTTCGGTTACATTTTCACCAATAAGGATTCAGGCTAAATCAGCCCCAGGAGTCTTGCAATCCAACTCGGTGCTATTCATTAGTGTTCGGCTGGGACTGTCTCACTTATCCCAAATCTAATAACAGTGAGCCGCCTTGAGTGAATCCTCCCTGCTGGATCCCCATCACAAAAATAAATAAATAAATAAAAATAGCGTCCTTGGCTATTGCTGTATGAAAACAATAATAAAAAGTAGTGACATTTCACTTGAATTCTGTGCAGTTACAATACAGGCTCCATGGTTCACAAACCACAGTACGAAAACTCTCTGCCCACACATCTGTGTTTGATTGAAAGCAACAAGTTCATGGCCCCTCTCAAGGGGTTACTGAAAGGCCTTCAAGGAAACATAAGAGATTGGTAACTAAAGAAGAAGGCGGACGGGTCATGGCAAAGTAGATGGACTGAAACAGTAAATTTCAACACTTCATCAAAAAAATCACTCCCAGAATGAGCCGAACATGATGGATTGAGGTAAGAAGATATGAGGAGACACACAGGCCTGTCAGGATGAAGAGAGCTGCAATTTCATGACCTTTGCCTCTGTGTGCTTTCTTCTATGAATGCCTGATTTATCTCTGAAATCTATAAAAATGGCACTGTTACTGATAGTGTTGTAAATGAAGAACCCTGCTTGTGTGTTCCAATTGGAACAACAGAACTTAAAGTAATAGTATAACCGACTCAGTTCAGCATTGATATCTTTACTGCCAGAGCAAATCCTATCTCTGTTTGCATGTTGTCGTACTACCTACTACGTAATTTGAATTACTGGTTTGTTAGGTCAGATGCCAGCTGTTAACATGCACCTAACTGACAAGTGAGAACTGATGATCCTCAGTTCTCACTTGCCAGTGATCCTCAGTTCTGCTGTTCCTCGGCGTGTTTTGGCCGTATTAAATGTTTGAGTGTTGTTCTTGTAGTAAATTACCCTTCGTCACTGACACTTCGCTATGTGAGAAACTTGTAGTAAAAGTGCCATGTGCCTGACTCACTATAGTTGGCATTTCACTTGGCTTTTTTTATTCTGCTTCAGATTTCTATTTATGGTGGAGTCATCATCAGTCATACTAAAATGTGGGCCATAGTTCAAAAAAGGAATTCACCAGATTCATATCTGGAAGCCAGTTTTACTCTGTCAGTTTTTGACTGCCCTTGATTCAGGCATCAAAGATGGGTGTGTGAACGTGTGACAATGAAACAGAGCATTGTTGAAAAACTGCATGTCCTTTAACCTTTTCCTGTATGAATAAAACACCATCCTTAAAGGTGTCTTGTTCCTGCTGCAGTCACCTAAAGCTTTAATGTCAGGTCCTGAAAAATCTGATAAAGCAGATAGAGTGCACATGTGTGGAATAATACAGTGATTCAGCTGTGAGCTTCACGCATGGCCAGCCTGCAGCAATGAAGTCCCATCACTTTCCTCTGTGCTCTTTAAAGCATGGAGCACCAGTGTTTCTCTGCTCCGGGCTTTTCGCTTGCACAGTACCATCTCATCACCTCATCCCTCTACTGTCAAATGACTGACAGCCACTGTATGCGTCTCTTTAGCTCTTTCTACAAGCTTGTCTTCCTCTTTGTGATGAAACTTACCTGCATGACCCAAAATGTCCATCAAAACCCAGCAGCTTCTTGTTTCCTTTTGTCTGAAATGTCTTACAAATGGTTATTAACTTTACTGTCTCTGCTCTTTAGAAAAATCAAATACTTTCTTGCTCACAGTACAGTGCACAGTAATCAGTCATGTTGTAACAGCATGTTCATTACCGACACCAGAACAACATTATTATTCCTTTAATACACATAGTGGAAGGAGATCACAAGAAATTTAGAGATGCAACAATGGTCTCCAGCTGCACTCGAACTTGGGATGTTGTCATTCATGGTCAGTACCTTCAACTCTTAATCCACAAGGACCTCCTGTTACATGCATGTCTCACAGTTGCATACTTAATATAACTAGAGCTGTTCCTTTTATTTCCACGGCAGGACTACAAATGATAAATGTTGAAAACATGAATAAAACATGTTAAACCTGTTTAGAAACTTTAATGCTACGTTCTCATATCCCTGTTCCTGCCTTTGTGTCGGTTCATTGAGTCAGTGTTTTAGACATTTTAAACACCATTGGCTGTGTGAACATTTTATATACAGCAGCTCGGAGCAACAGTTCCCTTCAGCATCTGTAGCAACCTGTTCAGACACAGTGGTTGGCTAAAAGATGTAATCCGTCACCTTTGGGGTATTCACTTGGCCAGCTCGTTCCTGTGAGTGCAGCTTCACTTAGATGTTTCAAAGAAATAGTCATGCCAGAATGAATCAGCCAACTGACCTGAATAAAGGGCAACTGAAGCTGGTCCATTTGGCTTTTTGCTTTCCCTTTTGTAAACCTGGACTGCAGAGTTGCTGGTTGAAGACTAAAGTAACGTGAAGAGTGGGAAACTGTAATGCAGCAGACCCAGTAAATCAGCCAGATGGGATGTGTAGCTGCTATTTTTGACCTTAGAGTGACCATATGGAAAGAAATACTTTTTACATAGAATTATTATGTATATAAAAATGTTTAAATTGAGTTTTAATCCATTTCCTCTATCTCGTAATTCAGTTTTTGTGCATTGAAGTGCGAAGTTCTCTGCAATCATATCGCTTTCCTATTTAAGACTAAAGAAATGTTCTGTATACCTAGATGTAAAGTCTATACTCCCACAAGAGCTCCAAAACTGCTGTGTTTGTGTGTGTGTGTATGTTGCACTGAGTTACCAAGGGCAAATTAGATTAAAATCCCTCACAGTGTGATGGTAATGAAATCATTATTGACGCTACAGCCCCACAGTCGATTCCACTCTTCTCTCCCCCACTCCCTCCTTTCATTTATTTCTCATCATCGTCTTTCCTTAATAATGCTAACATGACGTCGATTTTCAAATGAATGCAATGAATTTCATAAAAAGCAGCCAGAATTGAGGTAGGAGGACTTTTAAGCCATTCTCACTTTACATGAATCATCACGTTACGCAGATATAAAACACCATAGCAAGCTGCGTGTGGTCAGGTCAGTCTGATCCATTGATAATATAAAATGTGGACTGGTGAAAAATGAAGCCAGTGCAGAAGTGATAAACCTGCATTGTTTCTATCAGCCAGCAGGGAAATGTGACCACAGAAAGAATCTGATTGTGCTGAAGTCTATGAAATAGTGCACCTACTTCTCACTTCATTTGTTACCTCAATTAACATTTTCCTAAGGGGTTTATGGTCTCCATTGCTGGTTTAAAGTCTCCTTTAATACAGCATGATATTCATTTAGGAAGCTCTGGAAACATTTAGTGTAAAGTAGACAATTAAGCAGGCTTACAGTTGATAAGTTGCTACCATATCACCTTGTGTCATGTTCTTAGTTAGATCCACCCCTCACTCATCCCGATGAAGGTGCTGACGGCCAAATTTCAAACTCAAGGCTTCAAAATAGGAATCCACAAACCAGTGGGCTGCATCACAGTGGCTACATCCGTCTTTAATGTATTCTGAAATATACTTTTTTATTAATGTTTATTTAAAGGAAGGAGTGTTAATTTATTCCCAAGGTATATTGAACCAACTTCTGAATTCATTTAACAGTACTATCTGTTAACAGAACTAACATGGAAAGAGCTATGATTACATTTATTCTAATTTACTGCCTAAGAAATGAGTCACTGCTCAGATGTTTACGGACCTCCTTGCAGCTCTTCTTCCAGCTAGTCAGCAGTGAGTCCTCTGCAACCTCTAAAAACAAAACAGAGAGCAATGATTTTTTTTACTTTTAGCATCAGTCTCTTATCGGTATAAAAAAGGAAAAATAGCAGAAATGAGTAAAACAAGTGTGAAGTAAAACAACAAATCCCCCTGTGGCGGCATCTGTATCAGGGCCTGTTGAATATTCATCAGGCAAAAGATTTCACCGATGATACAGAAGGGGATTTGTGGCTGTGCTGCATTGCATGTGTTTAGCGTTTTATCAACACATACTGTAGTTTGATGAATCTGTATACACAAGTGCATATGTTACATGCAGTAGTTCACCCTGATTTACCCCGTGCTACTATCCCGCTGCTGTATACAGTAAATAATAGGATTATTCTGTATTCATCTGTGCCACATGGACAGACTTAATGCTGTGAATATGATGGTAGTTGTCCATGACCTAAATCTGACTCGACGCAGGGCTTTCATCTTTTTGGAGAACAGGTTTTGGTATTTTTGCACGCAGTGAAAGATCAAAGAAAGAGAAGATGTTTTGTTTCAGTCCCCTTATTTTTATTTATTCATGTTGTATTTGAGCCAGTCCTGTTCATGATGAATTTTGATGTTGTAATCTGTATTAGCATGCGGTCCTTGCTCCTCTCTCCTCCTCTCATAAAGCATGGTAGAGCAACAGGCTTGTCAGATTGCGCCTGTCGATTTGACCCCAGTTGTACCATAAAATATGCCATCTGGTGGTGTGATGTTGAGTTCTTATTGTATAACTGTAATGCCCATACAGTTGACCTGACGTAGACTCTATGTAAAATGTGTGAGATTACATTTATGGTTTTGAAAGCTCACTCACAAACCACTCAAATTTCACTTGTTTGAAACATGAAACACATGCTATGGTAATGTGTCAGCTTAATGGAACTGAAGTCTTGGCAGGGTTGCTATGTTGTTGTTATTTAGAAATACTCCACTGTCCCCCCCTCCTCAGCAATGATCACTTAACAATGCTGCTGACATTATCCAGCTGGGATCACTTTTCTGCTACAAACTGTGTGCTTCTTAGTGCAGCATTTATAAAACAGATGAATAAAAAAACTAACACTGTTTGTGTTTTTTAAATTCAGATACAATCTATTATATAATTACTTAATTTTACTGACCATCACTTGAGCAATAAGCAGAAGGAGGAAGTGAAAGAACAACTGGTATACAGAATGTAAAAACCAAGAGAGAGAAACTTAAGTAGAGATATCACAAGGAAGAGAGAGTTGTGCATGTGTGTGTGTTGTAAAATGTCCTTACGTATCATGGAGGGAAGAAAAAATTGTTATAGGCGGACATAAAGCTATTAGAGAATGTATAGCTGGTGTGAGACTGAGTCAGGGAAGTCACACTCACTAAGATACATACACCCAAACTGACTTCATTCATCATCGTACCCTCAGCTGTCCCTGAGTGAAAATTACTAGCATGAAATAGATAGTCGTGTGTGTGTGTATGCGCACATGTGTGTGTGTACGTACGCGCATATATATGTGTGTGTGTGTGTGTGTGTGTGTGTGTTTTAATGCTGAGGCAGTTTCCTCCTGCTCCCTATACACTGGTCTACTGTTCGATGATAACAATGATTCTGCTACCCTCTGTGTGTTTATGAAAGCAAGCAAAGGTTAGGGTTCTGTTTGTGCCATATCTCAGAAGCCTGTGTGTTACACACCCGTCCTTTTACTCTGAAAATAATGCTAAGGATGCTGACTGACTTGAGAGAAAAAATTGCATGTATTTGGTTTGTTAAAATCTGTCTTCAAAAGACGTCTGTGAGAAACTAAAATGAAACAAGATGGTTTGTTGTAAATGTATGTGTTTTGACTATAGACTGTGTATTAAAGTGGATGAACTCTCTGTGACATCACTGTTAGGTTTTTTTTCTTCACACTTTTAAAACTCAGCATGGTGACTCTGACCATTGCCATCTTACCAGTGCCGGACTCTGATTAATTCCTGGGTAATCCAAAAGTGAGTAAAAAGGTAGAGCGTGAGGGGAGCTGCAGTGGGCCGTGCAAACATCTCTGGGCCATGGACTTTCCTGTGACAGAACCCCTGTCACTCAAAGTGGCCTTGCTCTTAAATACACATAACTTAGCTTTAATTCAATGTAAATGGGTAAATTCCATAAAGTTTACTCCCATACAGTTGGCATGACCTGGGCGATTAGCTACACTGGGCAAAGCAGTGTTTGTACCACGCTGTAAACATGTTCATTTCTGCTGTAAAGCTGGTCAGTTTAACATGGAGTTCTGTAAGGTCAGCCTCAAGTGGCCATTTGAGGAACTGCAGTTTTTGGCATTTTCACGCTTCCTTTTTCATCCCTGGAGGTTGAACGTTGGTTGTTACCCAGGCTAGAAGATCACCTGTTCATACACAGAACAGTCATCTTACACCACTTTGCCTCAAAACAGTGGCAACACGTATGACCATATTAGCAAATCTGACTTTGCTCTCTGACTGAATTGAGCCAGTCTGTCTTCTCGAAGAGAAGAGCTCAGCTGATTGACAGAAAACTTTATCATTGATCGTATGGCACACACAAGTCACACAGCAGCTGTTTTCTCTCACAGCCTGGTTCCACCTGTCACTCATTTGTACGGGGTTTTTCAAAGTACAAAATGACACTAATAATCTGTCTTTGTCTCTGATAGTTGTGGCAACAGAACCGCTGGTCCAAGGCCTGAGGAAACTCCCTGAAGATATCGACTGGTCCTACTCAGGTCTGTAAGAGCCTACTGTATGTCTGTGTGTTTCTATTTTCTTTTCTTTGCTGTGATTAAAGTCTGTGACTGTCATGTGAGTAGTGGTAACACAGATTTGCAGTGATTTCAGAGAGAGTGTGTTTTGTGTTTTTATGCACAAATTGGAATTTTAGGTTGTGCATGAGCAGAGATCTGATCTGTTGTTGGTCACATCTTACAAGTATTGAATGACTAACAGTGTAAATAAGATCCAAGATGTAAGATGTGTTTTACAACAAATTTAAGTTTTTTAAATCTAACATATTCTACATTAATATTGAGAAATAATGAAAGAGCAATAAAACGTAAGTTGAGTAGAATAAGGTGATATAATAAGGTACTGTACAGTTGCAAACAGTGATAGAAGATTTAAACTGGAAAGCCTAGGGATTTAGTTGCCTTCTGCTCACCTCTCAAAATCACACAGACCCTTCTCTAAACACACAACAACACCAGGCTGGTAAATGTCAGCTGAACAGTCTGGATATCACATGAACTGTAGGAATTATCTGTTAACATCTCCCGTGAGAGAGCCCTGATCAGCCTTAGACCATATGGTCAGAAGACCGCTAACTCAGCACGGAGCCCCTGCTGAGCTAATCTGTGGTCCGACAGAAACAAAGAGTGGACACAGACAGACAGTAATGGTCCCAGAGGGAGAGATTAGCTTCTTACTGCTCAGTGGAATCAGGAGGAGCGATGGGGCTCAATGGGCCATCAGTGAGCTAAATGCAGAGCTATTAGACTTATTAACCTAAGCCCCCAAATAGCATCACGGTGAAAATGATATTAACTGCTGGCTAAAGATTTGTCCATGGCCAGGTAGATGCCATATTTCTCTGAGTCACCAAGTATAAATCATTAACTAACCAGTCAGTTTGAACTTCCTCCACCCACATTGCAATTTAAAACTACAGCCTATTTTATCTGGTTTATTGATTTTGCTAATAATAGGTATAATACATTTAATCCACAGGGAAGACATTTGGCCATGCCTTTCTCCTGTGTGCTAAATCCAGTTTTTCAATCTGTTCTTCGAAGCCCTACAGCTCAGCTGGTAGCTAATGCAAAGATACACTTTATGTCACTCATATCACTCAGAAATATGACAAAAATGACAACTCAAACAATGACGTCTGGGTGGCAGAGTCTAAATTTGCACCATAATAAACGCATTACAAAATTTACTACGTGCATGTGCCCTCAGTTCTTTGTTCTGAAGTACAACTCACCCATGTTGCTAATTGAGTAAAATATTAAATATGGTAATTAGAACAAAACAATAATGAAACACACCAAACAGAGAAATCAGTGTAACGAAGCCTATTACGACAAACTTAATTACATCAGTGTATTAATTGCTTTTCATGGGTCTGAACTTCCACTTACAGAACCTTAGTACACGGAGTTAATGTAAAACCTGGTCATGAGCCAAGTTTTAATGGACTTGCAATAAAGTAGTAAAGCAAACCCAGATTAGCACACATGCATGCACACAAACATTCAATAAAGCCATATAATTCTGCCTATTCGACTTGTTTCCACTCATATTTGTCAAGCAGCATGAATATCAATAGATGCACATGTATTTTCATCTTACAGATTGTTTTCCTTCCCTCTGTCAAATCTATACAATCAGTTCCAAAGCACATACACCATGTTTATCAAAGTGTAATAGGTTTTTGTGTGCTACACTGAAATGGTCATGAATGATGAAAAGCCTGTCTGCAATAGAGATAAAGTGGATATGCAATTCCTTTTCCATCCTTGTCTTTCTCACTTTTATTTGCAGTCATGCATTGTCTGATCTTTCTTTCTTTTTCTTTCTTTCTTTCTTTCTTTCTTTCTTTCTTTCTTTCTTTCTTTCTTTCTTTCTTTCTTTCTTTCTTTCTTTCTTTCTTTCTTTCTTTCTTTTTTCTCTTTTTTTCCTCTCTTGTGGGTTTCGAAGTTCATCATCACAACTGAGTGGGACTCATTGGCAGTTCATTTAGATTCACTGTAACTGTAGCCACTCCTGCCATGCCAAGTGCTTCTGTGCCTGTGTGCACAGTCTTGTTTTCCTGACCAGCTCTGTTTCTTGTGCCTTGTGCTGCGCACTGAGCCATGAGTAAAGGCATTAACATGTGAAAGAAACGCACTTCATTGTGAGGCACTGTGCACAGCTCTTTAGTTAGGTCAGAAGTAGAGGGGACAAAAGGGGAATAAAAGAAAGAGGAGGGCGGGAAAGTGAGAGAGAGCATCGGAGAGTAGGAGAAAGTTTAAAATTAGGCTACATCAAAATCACAGTACCCCTTTACAAGGTGCCTGCGTCAAACAAACCAATAGCTGTTCGGTTAAAGTTGCCACGACAGCTTTAAACTTTAAAATAACTAAAACACAGTTTCATACATGTGGCCTCATGATGGCCCGCCTTTTTGAGTTAAGGCATTTTGGTCCTCGATAAGGCAGTTGGTTCTGTGTTTCATCATCTATGTTGACCTCACAGGTAGTTTTTCTTTCTTTCTTCAACTTAGAGATCAACACTGTGAAACTACTCTGCATTACAAAATAACAAGTTGTAACACTGAAATAATTCAGCCATACCTGAAGAGACCCACCTTGCAAGTTGACAGGACTGGCTTCTTTGTTTGGTTTGTTGCATATGATACTCTGAAAGTCTGAATCGGTACACTGCATTTTGAAGGTGGAATTGCTCAGCCACGTATTGATGGCTTATTTCACTCATGATGTGTTTTCCAGCATATAAAAGAGCTTATTATGGATGTTAACAAGTTTCAAGATGTGATTTTTACTGTTTAAGGTCTTTAAAGTTCTCCAGCACTTTCCAGCATTGGGCTGTCTCAGATTTGAAAACAGATACTTTTATGTCTATTGGAAATATTCTTGCATGTTCTTTTTTTAATTGTCATGTATACAGCCATTAGGAACTCTGTTTTCCGTATCAATAAAGTATATCTAGGTTAAAAAAAACAAAAAAAACTTTGTTTACGCTGTGGTTCAATCAAGTGTGAGCCCAAGAATACACCTCACCATGCTACTTTGAAAAAAACTAATTTGGCAACGGTTTGACAATAGTGAGTCTATTATGCAGAATACATTGGTTGGAGTCCAACAGTGGAATGAGTATTGAAAAGTATAAAAGAGAGACATCTTGAAAATTCTCTACAGCTTTGAAGGTTGTGCTTGGATACAATTACCAAACTACAGTGTTCAGATGAGGTGAGTAGATCATGTATTTACCATCATTTAGACCTTGAAAGTTGGATCAACATTTAGAAACAATTAGATATGCCGTCATCCATTTGGTTTGCAAGCTATGTTTTTAGCAAATTATACAGTCCTTATTCTTTGACCAAACCAAACAGATACAATTCAGACACTGACAAGTTCCTTGTTTTAAGCTCTGTGTAAAAGAATTTATGTGAAGAAATGAGTTGGCATTTTAGCGTCTGTTGGGTGTACAGCCCGTGTTATAAATAATGAGCCCACAATTACACAATGGTTCACTAAGGTCCAGATGATGCCATTTGGTCATCTTTTCGAGTATGTGAGACTATGCTGGACCTCTCTGTGGATGTCCACATGCAGCCCAAAATATATGTCCTTGCAGTGACTATGCTACATGAGCAGTAGCGTACAAGTGCTTAAGTCCCTCAAGCATTCTAGATAATAACTACATGGTGTACTCACACATGTCCACAAGTACTGTCAACGTCTATAAATGCATGGAACAATTTAATTATTTAATTATTTTCTCTTGCTTTTTTCTTATTATTATTATCATTTTTTGCCCACTTGGGTCCAACGTTATCGCTGTGTTGTATACAGTTGTTATAATTATTGTCCGAGGAAAAACATTAACATTTGTTTCAAGTCATGTTTCTGGTAACACAACAAATCGAGTTTTGTTGTGTTTTAGTATTTGGATGGAAAAATCTAGCTCTTTACCCGCTAAACTTTCCACTATGTTCCCTAGGTAGTCATGCTAAACTATTTTAATTTTTTTTTTATTTTACAGTGTAGTTTTTGAAAGTTGGGCTTCAGTTTAATATTGACTTTGTAATAAATGTACAACTTTCGATGAGCGTTACCACAAGAGATGCCATCTAGAGCTTGTCACTGTCACACAGGAAGGATGTCATGAATTAGTAAAACCCCTGACATAACAGTTTAAACCTTTAGTCAGAGGCGCTGCATAGCCGATGTCCTAAATTGCAGCCTTTGCAGCTTGCTAATTGAATTATTTGAAGTCATGTTTTCAATTTGAAATTGAATAACCGTTCAGCCCTACTGGGTAGTTGAACTTTGAAGCATACACTGTAGTGTCATGTAGTCATTTCATCCATAGTTACTTTGAAAAAGCTTTTAAAAAATTATGTTTTCAAAAGCTACACCTTTACAAATATTGCCATTTGATTACGTCCAACTCAGTCTTCTCGAAAGGTTTTTAAATTATTAGCATCAAACCTGTAGGTACATGATGTACTATATATTTGTGGATGAAAAAATCCTTCTTCCTCTTCTGTGTTGTCCTCGTCATTACTCTCTACCTTGTCTCCAGGGGGTCCCTGGGATGCTTCTGCCTGGAAGACACCCCTTAGGGGCCCATCTGTGATGTGTGTTTGTGTGCATGTCAGTGTTTGTGAGTAATCATGCGATCTGATAACCCACAGTTTTCCTCTGCCAGGCAAATGTAACAGGGGCGTCCTTATAGGAATATTACAGAGATACTATATGGCTGCTATGAAGAAGATCAAAGAACTATAGATGTTTCTTTTTGCCTTTTTGAGTTGTATTGATGTAGTATTATGAGCTTTGTTCTTAGAGCAACATCAATATGAGCCATCAAAATAGATTTAGACAGTTACATAAGATGAGATTTTTACTAGAGCAGCAACAATTTGAATAATCAACTTTAGGGAAAAGACAAATACAATATAATTGATTTAAAATCTTGAATTCATGACCAATTAATTTCAGTAATAACTGTCCATTGTCATTTTTCTATACCTGTTTATCTGTGTCTTTGCCTCCCTCTATTCTCTGTGCCTGTCTCTCTGGCTCCTCTCTTTTCTTGATCCAACTAAGTCATAGCCGGCGGCCATGCAGGCTTCAATACTCCCCTAGTGCTTTGTCTGGGGAACACAGACACGCAGGCACACACACACACACACACACACACACACGCACACACGCACACACAGACATACAGATTTTAAATATGAATGCTTCTGTCCTCATGTGTTCGTAAAGTAGTTTTTTTCAGATTTGATCTGATTGAAAAGAGAAGTGGACGATGACAGACACCAAATGATTTATATGTTCACATTGAGAAGCAGATCACACATTTGGTTAAATTGTGCAGTCCTTTCCAAGAAAACATCCTGTATCTACCCTGTAGTCGAACAGACTGCTGCTTCTTATGCAGCACAATCATTAGGACGAGACTGATAAGGACAGCAAGAGAGGCTGTGTGATGACTTCGTCTTGCCAAGTCTCACAGGGATTCTCAGTAAAATTCATGTTAGTCGTGGAAAGTGTAGTTTTACTCGGTGTGTGGGTTTCTGTTCATCATACATTTAGACCAGGGGTGTCAAACTCCAGTCCTCAAGGGCCACTATCTAGCATGTTTTAGATGTTTCCCTCTTCCACCACACCTGATTCAAATGATCAGGATCGTTATTAAGCTTCTGCAGAGCTTGATGATGAGCTGATCATTTGAATCAGGTGTGTTGGAAGAGGGAAACATCTAAAACATGCTAGATAGTGGCCCTTGAGGACTGGAGTTTGACACCCCTGATTTAGACATTGACTGCAAACCTCAAGTGTTTATAATGAAGAAAAGATAATATCAGAAAAGCTATTTCAAAGTTAGCCAGTAAAAGCTATTTCACACCTTTTAGTAGCCCTTGTAGTAAAAGGTGTGAAGGTGTGTTCAAACTGACTTTAGCATTGTGTGAGGAAAAAAGGCAACCAAAAATACAACCACCCAGTAAGATCACTGCATTGACACTGAGCACCAACACAGACAGTATCAGATAAAATGGCTCAACTTTTCCAGAGTTGTAAAATCTTATCTCATACTACTTTAAACCATTTGGCAACCTTTTGTAAAAGGTAAACCTTGAAATTCACACATCTGTTACTCAAACTGACTTTCCTCAGTTGCATTTTATCTTCTCTCTGGTACTTGAAGTATCACACTGCTGCACCATTCATTGGGTTTCTTTGGCACAGTGCCATTTTGTGCGTGAATTTCTCGTTAAGGTCATTTATCGCTGATTGAATGAGACGACTGGAAACACTGTGATCTTTGTCTGAATAGGTCTATTGTATGTACAGTATATAGTAACACCTAGATATTCACAGCTGTATATACACCGATCAGCCTCAACATTCTGACCACTGACAGGTGAAGTGAATAACATTGATCATATTGGTACTATGTGGTGTTCTGATGGAAAACCTTGGATTTTAACATCCATGTTGATGAGACTTAGACACCCAAATAAACATTGTCCAACACATAGCACACTCCCTCATGTAAATGGAAATCCCAAATGTCACTGGCCTCCCCCCCCCCAGGAAAATGCACCCCACCACATGGAAAAAAACATCAAACAATGAGGAACATGTTGAGGAACATGACAATGGCCCAACATGTTTATCTGACCTCCAAACTTCCTACACCCTATTGTGATCAAACATCAACAGGATGCAGTGGAACAAGTTTGATTGACAGAGGCCCCACTGCACAAGCCAGAGTACCCAAAGGATCCAGTGCCAACATCCTGGTTCCAAACCCCATAGGACACCCTGAGAGGTCCTCTTGTCCATGCCCAATGGTTCAGAACATTTTGGACTACATAAGGGGGGCCAACACAATATTAGGCAGGTGGTCATAATGTTATGTCTGATCGGCGTATATAAGTTTTTCAGGTGCCTGACACAAAAGATTATTAATTTCATAGACCTGCCTTTATCTGCTAGACTTGGCAAAGATTTAGGCTCAATAGATTATTATTACATTGTTATCAACAATATTACTTTTAAAAAAATACATATTTTAAAGCTGCTCCAGTAATACGTCTATGTGAAGTGTGGTTCAAACGACTGTGAGAATGCCAATCTTATCTCTAGATGCAAAAACAAGTACAAATAATCCTGCTATACACAACCTGGTCTGCATTAAATGAAGTTAGCATTTATGTTCTGAATGCTAATGTTGCTTTGTGTCTGCTGGATGTGTAAATAGGTGGTCTGCTGACACATTCACCCTACCTGTAGGTTGAATTAATGTCAGTGTTGTGTTGTCTGTATGCTCCACTTCCCCCAAGCAACCAAAAGATCAATCACTGCTGCTTTAATGCCTTTCTTTGAGACACTGAATGGAATACACAAAGAGATCACCAAAGTTATTGATAGTGTTGATTTCCTTCTCAAATAATGAAGACAGATTTGGGTTTCAAGTCAGGCCAGGGAATAATACAATTTGTTTGAATGCCTCGTTTATTGTGTTATTTATCTCTGGGTATTTGTTGAAAGACCTTAACCTGATTTGGTTTTAATCCTTGTGAGTATGCTTCACTGTGTCTTTGTTGTTTTTTATTATCACCATTTTAATTAAACTTTTAGTGTCCCATGAGGGTCTTGTGGAGGCTACAGCAAGAAGAGAACGCTGCATCCTTGATTCTAGTTATTTGAGCGTCTCAGCCAGCTCGCTGTGCGTTTCTTCTTTTTCTTATCTTCTGCGTTTGTTGTCTCTGTTTTTTTGTACATGCTCATGTTCACCACCCACTATGTTCTCAAATGCTCTCTTAGTCACCAAATACTTTAGGCTGGCTTCTCTTCTGCTCCAGTTGTTGCTCAGTCTGTGTGGCTGCTCCCCAAGCCTTGTGGGAGACATGAGGTAATGATGCAGAGGTGTGTATGTGTGTGTGTTTCTTTATTCACAAATACACATCCTCTGCTACCCATTTTCCTTTCGTTGTTCCTTGCTTTCACCAGTATGCAGCTGGGTTAATGAGTTCATCGGCTTCTGCTTCTGCACGTCGGCAGCCCCACATGAACATGACAGGAAACAGTGTGAATGAAGATGACTTCAGTATCCAAAAATTACAGTTAACTTCACAGGATGTGTTAGGGCTGGGTAGTAGAGCTGAAAAATGTACCACGAGTAAGTGTTTCATTTCAGTTGATGTAGATAATTATTGATATTTTTTAGTGAAGACCAGGGAAAAAAAGGTTTCATTTGAATTTATCCACCTTAATTTGATTTTAAATCACTCGCTTATCATGGTACACAGCTAATGATTTCAACACAAATAATGAACTACCACACAAATAAATATACGTCCATCTCCTCTGTGGGGTCACCCTGGACTGGTCGCCGGTCTATCACAGTGCTGCACATAAAGACAAACAACCAAGCACACTCTCATTCACACCTACGGACAATTTAGAATCACCAATTAACCACAGCATGTTTTTGGACTGTGGGAGGAAGCTGGAGAACCCGATGAAATCCCACGCTGCCCATGCTGGGATGCGAACCAGGCATCTTCTAGCTGTGTTCTAACTGAGCCACCATGCAGCCCAATAAGTATATGTACGCACTTAAATTAAAATGAATATGGATAAGATGTGTTTTTTGACTGTGAAACCCATCTCGCATGGGGAACCACCAATCCACTGCCAGCTGCAGCCTCCACCAGGAGAGATCTGCAGGCACAGACTAGCTCCCCTCAGGAGACCTGCATGGAACCCACAGGGAGCTGCACACTATTATCAAGGGATACGATAGGCTGTTCATTAGCCACAAAGGGAACACACTTGGAATGTGCAGCCATTTTTGATATGTGGTTTCATGGCTGTTTGTATCTGATAAAATCACTGAAAATTCTAAAGAACAATTATGTTACTGCAACTGGTATCTGCAATCACTGGTATGAATTGCTGTCGATTTATCACCAAGAAGATGCTCATGTTTGCCAGCCTAGCCAGTCTAGTCTGTCTTCACCACTCCCAGGTCGGCAGACACATCTCATAGGTAGGAATAATTTCTTTTTTAAGGATAGACCTCAGTCGTTGGAGTATAGATGTCTGTTAAAGTGAGATTTGTGCTGTTTTATTTTTTCATCGACCTTCAGTGTGTAGGTTCAGAAAGACAATAAATCATTTCAGAGCCAGTCTGCCAGTGTTTAATATTTAACTGAATAACATGCTCTCGAGACTGTTTCATGTTCACACGTCCAGACTGAGTCGTCAAGATCACATGAAGAGCATATGGGAACTCTGATTCATACCCTCATCTTTCTTTTTCTGCTTCCTTTTTGAATAATGTGACAGGTCTGATTGTCAGATACGGCGGCGGCTGATGTGTGTGACAGTCCGTCATTATAGTAGATCTCGCTGAATGAGTGATGTGTGTGTCTGTGTGTGTGTGTAGTCCTTTCTCTGTCATTCATAATAGATTCATTTAGCAGCTTAGATCTTGTCAGCTTCAGGCTCGGTCCTTTATGTCAGTCAGTCAGTGTGAATGTGTGTGCAGATGAATGCATCCACAGACATTGATTCTGCTGTATAAACCTGACTGAAGTCTCTCCTCACACAAAGGTGCAATTCTTATTTTTCCGCTCGGGCGTCTGCAGTGTTGTAATCAAAGAGCGTTACTGCTGACTGAGAAGCTAATGGAAACACATGACTCCAGCTGTGGCAGAACAATTGCGCTCCAATAGTGAAATTCAACACCAAATATTGAGGTTTCAGAGAACAGGGTTATTTATTGTTGGTGCTAGGAAACAAAGTGACTCCAGATATTTAAACCTCCTTTGCTCCACTGTTTAAAAGTAAGCCTAGATATAGGGATAGCTATTGTAATATAGTAGCAATGGGCTGTGCTGTCTTTATCTTGTATTTCTGCAGACATACATTCTGAATCTGGAAGTCTTTTACTGGGTTGCGGACCTAGATATTACGGAATCTGGACAGACAGATACACTTCAGGGACCCTGTGGAGAAATTCGACTTTGTGAAGCTGGACCTATTAACACACATGAACGCATGACACCAACAATCAGAAAACATTACTGAGTACACATAATTAAAAGTACACCTCATCAGAAGTAGTGCATAATTAAAATAGTAAAACATTTAAAACAAATCAATAAATAAACATTCAAACTGAGGCCTCAGTCAGTTTGTGGTTTCCTTCTGCAGCACACCCTGTGTAACGTCTGCTTATTTTAGGCTACTGTTTAAAATTCCATCTGATACAAGCTCAAAGGAGTTCTTAAACCGATTCAATTTACACCGCTGAACCCTGTATAATCTTTCTGACCAACGATTTTCCATGCAGTCTGAATTATATGCAAAAACTTTGATTTTGAGGACCCAGAAAGGCTACCATGCCATGTCATCATTCCATACCTGATAACACTCTCTAAGTCTGAGAGGAATCTGAGGGGAAGATTGATAATAGAACTGAAATACAGAAACTGGAGTGGAACTGTCATACGTTGGAGGGGGGGTTCTCTTGTATCCTCTTTGCATTTGAACAATTTTCCCGTAAATACGTTGGAATCACAGTAATAAGGTACCACTCTGTCAAAACAAAAGGTCAAAGAATAAAGAAGGCTGCAGGCTGATTAACAAGCTGCTCTGGTTCTGCAGCTTTCTATAGAGAGTTTTAACAGTTAATCAAGGACAGTTGTGTTGAGTGCTTCATCCCTAATTAGTTTCTTACAGCACAAACAGATCCGTTTAGCTGGCTGGGGTGCTGGAAAATAACCTTTAGTCTGCCTCCACTGGCTATTTCAGAGCCTGCTGGAAGCTTCCTTAATTCTGATTACAGAAATTAAACTATTTAGTGGGGAAATGATTGGCTGATTAATTGATTTGTAATTTATCAGGCAAAAATACTAATTTGCTGGTTGCAGCTACTCAGATGTGTCGATAAGGCTCCATGCTGTTTTTTTGGATTATAATCATTTTCTGTTATTATTTCAATCATTATCTACAGGAAATGATTGATGAATGAATTGAAAAATAATCAACATAATAGCACATAATCAGGATGTCTAAATGGATGTATCGAAGTTTATAAAATAACATGGCAAAATGAAATAGAGGAAATAGAGGGCTCAGTGCATGAAATGAGGTTAAACTATTCAACTGCTGCAACTGCCAGCCAGACAATAATGCGGATTCAAAAGCGTCACCATGGGTTCAAGCAGCAGCCTTTTTTTTTTTGCTTTTAATATTTGATACTTATTCAGCTATTTTTGCCAGCAGTGATGCAAACAGGAGCAGACAGTCCCCTAAAAAGTCAAGCCCTACATTATTCAATTTAATAATCCTGCATGTTATCTGAACAGTTAGCTCACTCAGCAGTGCAGAACCTTTTCACAGAGGGTGAAATCAGCTCTCTGTGTGTTTATGCTGTCCAGGGGAGCTTAATTGGTGTAAGCGTAGGCAGGGAGTGAGAGACACGCAGGACACACACATATGTCTGTGTGCGTGTCTTGTGTATATGCAGGAAACACACCATCCGTGCAGTATGTCAGTGCACATAAACACACACTACTTTCCTCCTTTGGTCTCCGTCTCCCCTCTCTCCGTCCTCCTCCCCCTCTTGTCTACTACACCTCCTGTTTTTTGTCTCATGCTTTTTTCTTTCCCCTCTTCTTCTTAATGGGGAGATGTTTTCTTTATCATCTTCTCTCTGCTCTTACCCTCCCCTCTTTGTCCTCTGCTGCTGGATCTCCTTTCTGCTCTTTGTCCTCTGTGCACTCTCCTCCTCTCTCGTCTTACCTCTCCCTCCCCTGAGATTGGGGGGTGAGTTGAAATGATTGGGGTGTTGTGGATAAAAAGAGCAGCAGCAGCTGCATCAGGTGTAAATGGTTTCTGTCTTTGCTACTTTAACAGCTGACTGCCCTTTTGGCTGCTGCAGAAAACTAAGTTTTGTCAGAAAGTTTCTAGACACCTCTCCTCCTTATGTGGTGTTACGGCTGTGGTTCATAGGTCAATACATGAAATGTACATTTTTAAATGAATCATATTATGTTAACTTTACAAATGGTCACAGTTTGACTCCCACACTGTTGATTGTGATGCAGAGTTTTATGCAAATGAAGCACTTTCTTCTTACAGCTTGAATGTATTAGATGTGATCCTTTCTGTTCTGTTGGTGTAACTTTTTTTAAAACATACATGCTGAACAATCATAAAACTAAGTGAAAGAAACGGAGGAAGGTATCAAAACATATAGGGAAAAATTATATTTCACCACTCTCAGCTTTAAAAGTCTCCCATGTGAATTTGACAGTAGGTGCACTGGAAGCATCAGCAGACGTTTTCTGGGACTACTTTGAAAAAGCAAACAGAGCGAAGAGATCTGAAATGTAATTTCTTTATTTAATCATCAAAATTTACTCCTTCACTGAGTGTGAGTGGGTGTGCGAGTGAGTGTTCATGGATTTAAATGAAGATTCCCATCTTCATTTAAATCCAAGTCTAGCTTCAGGGGATTGTTTTTTTTGTTGTTTCTTTCTTCAACCTGTCAGCTACTTGTTGCCATGGTAGCATTATGTCAGAGGAGTAACTTGGCGTGTGTGTGTTTGTTTTGTGTGTTGTGATGCTGACAGGTGAACCTGCAGGGGTGAGACGTGGTTATTGACGCACTGAAGTTCCCCTGACATTACCCCCACACACACACACACACACACACACACACACACACACACACACACACACACACACACACACACACATGCACGCATTAAAGTGCTTTAATATGAAATGCAAATCAGCATGGAAATCTGGAACTCTGGCTCTGTTAAGATCAATCATACACATAAGCCATGTTTCCGTAACATATTTTTGAACACATTTTAAAGTGTTGCATTAACATAAGTGTAATGAAGACAGCAAATAAAAAAGAAACTCTTAATTTTGTATGCTCGTAAGAGGTGGTTTCTGACTTCCTCAAAAAAGAGTTAATGCACCTTATAGGAAATGGAAAAACCATTTCTGAATAAATTTTGACGTAGCAAAAATTAATTCCACATGGCTGATCTGCTGTTTCTGCTTCGTTCATTATCTTTGTCTTCAGACAGCATGAAACATGTCCAATACCAGCTTCTGAATGAGTGAAAGAATAGTTACAACTCTCCTGATTGAAACAATTCCTAAAAACTTCTTGAACCTTATTCTCTCATAGATGGAGAGTTCTGTTTGTTTCTTCTTCAACAAAGGTTTCTAGTGGTTAGCAAACAACTGCTTTTGTTTCCTCTACTCTGTTTATTACAGCCTCTTCCATGTTTGAAGGGCAGTTAATGAACAAAAACCAGATTCGCATTTTCTTTTTTTTTTTGGTGACATTTCAAAAGTTTGTTTCAAATCCACTTGACCATTATACTGAAACATGGCTATAGCGATTCAATACCAAACTAAATTGGGCTAAAACAACATCAAAACTGTCTATAGTCTTGCTCTGATCTTTAATTGTTACACTAAGTGAGGTTAAAATTGAGTTCTCAGCAGCAGATCCTGTGTGTGTGTGTAAAACTAGCTAATAAAATTGAAACTCTGTATGGTTCAACTTCACAACGGCTAATGGAGCAAATGTTTGGTGATTTGGGTGAACAGACCTTTCATCTGAGTGAATTATCAAAAGCTGGGACTAGCAGTCAGTTATGTTTGCTAGAGATTAAACGCACATATCTTGATTGTTTAATGTCTACAATAAACTGAAATGTATAATGCTAAATAGTATATGCTGTGGTGCTTGTTATCCAGAGCACTTTACAATTTGCCTTTCATTCACCCATCAACACACACTGACAGCTGTGATCCAATCTATAAGCTGACACTATTCACAGCCAACAAATGTGCTCTCTTCAACGCACTGATAGTGACCAGAGGCTGCAGGAAATGTGTTAATGTTACTGTGTATACTCTAGTCTGTGACAGTCTGTAGAAACACATTTTTTCAGACAGAAAATACAGAATAAGAAGGCCATTTGCTGTTTTACTTCTGTTAGCTGCTTGCTGCTTAACATTTCAGCTGGAGGCTGCTGTCTCCTTCTGTCTGTGTTGTGTCTGTGTGTGCATGTTACTCTGAGCCATTGTAGGCCTCATGTAATTCTAGACTAGATGTCGTACAGTTTTATGGTGCATCTGTCTGCTGTTTGGGGTTTAAAGTGGCTATGATTCTCAGCAGTCTTCCAGGGTCTTATGTGTGCATCATTTGGGTCATAAACCACAATTTATGACAGTTTGATTGTAGAAGTTTGAGTAAATTGTCTTAAATAGTTATTTGTTTTATCATGCTGTACTAATAAAATTGTATGATTTTCATGTTTTACCTCACATTAATGACCAGCAGAATGAATGTCACTCCAACTAGAAGCCACAGAATCAGTAGAGGAAATTACACAACTGCTTCTTGTACACAATGCACATTTAAACAGTAAACTACCGTGTGTGTTTACAACTCTGGTTCAACAGTAGCTGCTGAACGCGCAAGTGGAATTGATTTAGTTGAACTTGGGTTAAACAAGGTTTCTTTCTCGCTTACACACACAAACAAACCCACACAAGCAGACACAAAGAGCCAGGAATGTAAAGCCAATACCTATTAAGTCATGTGTGACCAGTTACAGTTAAACCATCTGCTCTGACCTCATTACACTCATTGTTTTTACTGTATATGGTAGCACGTGCACACACGCACACACATGCTAATGACAACATGTTGAACAACAAGCATGCAATTTCACTATCCAACCATGACCAGAATCTTACATTTAGCCTTACCCCTGTATGGCTGTTAGTGATAAATTGGATACCAGGAGTTTATTTCCAAATTTAAATATCTCATTTAAAAACAGGCATTAAGTTGTACAGAATGACAGAATAATCCCTGACATCAAAGTAAAACTCAGTTGCACAGTGCCTAATTTAACTGCAGTGCTGTAACTCACAAATTCTGTTTTTATGATTAGTGAGCCCTGAACATGAGGATTTTTTCTTTCTTTAGTGAAATAAAACTAATCACATGATGTTACTGAAGATTTTATGCACAGTCCCTTTTTATTTCTTTTATACATTTCTAAATTATATTCTTTCTCAGTTTCCAGTGCTCTTTTCTGTCAGTTTGTCTCCAAAATATGACTCGGAATAGCAAATGTAGTTAAGTGGGCCTGCCCTGAATATGTACAGAGGAGCCGAATGAATGTTGTGGAAATTAACGCATTCATTCATGCAAAGACAAGAGCTGTTCATGCATGCACCACAGTGGATACAGCAGCTCAGTATGTTCACACACGTAACTTGCACCTGTGAATTAATGTTTTAAACACAGGCTCACACAGTGTGTAAATGTGAAGGTACTAGACATATAGGTCTAAAAATAAAGAAATGACAAAAGAAGGCATGTGCATATAAAGTAGTGATCGTGCAAGTGATGTAAATGCAGATTGTGTGACATGCAGTCATGAATACATTCAGACACATATGCACGCACACACACAGCATGTCCTTAACTTTAAACATGAATTGTAAATTCTGCGATGTGCTCATAAATAAGCAAATCAGTAATGCAGATATTTTGAATTTGTGATATTTAGCAGGACATTCATGCTAAATGAGTGTCTCCACAAAGAAGAATACAGCTTTTGCTTTTCCTTTCATGCTTCATTGACTGGATTTTTTTGTGTTGCATGCTTGGCTACAAATTATCTTTGTGCTAGTGTCGTTCATCTTCTTTTACATTATTCATTTGAAAAGCAGCACTGGTAAAACACACAAGTACACACACACTCACAACACATCAATAAGTTTAAACGGGCTTCATGCTGCGCACTCTAAAAAACAATTCACAGCCTATCCACACATATACAGGACATCAATAAACGCACACACAGAATACAAAACGTGCACTTGTGCATAACCGATACACACACATGCACGCTCACATGTACTACTACCATAAAGTGTGACCTGAGGCCAGCCAGTCATGTCTGACCTACAGTTTGACCATCTGGCCCTATTTTAGTTGGACTTGTTGTTTACCGATACCATTCTGACAGCGTACAGCAAAATACAGTTCTGTTACTCTGTGTGTCACTGGTACATTAAAGGTCCCATGTGAAGCATGTTAACATCCATAAATCATGATCACATTAAAGCCTTTTTAAAAATGTGGCAGTTTTAGTATCAGTCACAGAATTTATATTATAAGAGAAATCTTCAGCATAACATAGAAAGAGGAGGGGTGTGGCTTTTTCCATAAGTAACACAGCTGAATTTTTACAATGTTTATCCACTAAAAACTAAGCTACGGTCTCTATATTTGGAATGAAAAATTTAAACAGCTTCTGTAACTAGTCGTTGGCCATCTTAACAATCTAAAAATGATGATCGTTCAGATGAATGAAATACATATGTGGATTAAACTGTTGTTAACTGAGATTTACAGTTGGCCACAAAATTGACTCATATCTGATCTACATGATGGAGTGACTTATTCACTGCTGTTAACTTTGGTCCAGCTGCAGGAAACAGATGTCCACAAATACTGTTGCAGCAACTTTATCAGTCCAGGAAATCTGTAGGTATTAACTGACACCCATGAAATGTACTTACTCAGAGCAGAGTGTTGCTTCTACACTTCATCACTTTAGTTTGAATGTTCTTAGTAACATGCAATCAGAGTCCTGCTGCTCCTGAACAGTAGGAGCATCTCTGCTAACAGACACTCAGCTCCTGAGCTGTTAGCATTTAAAATTCCTAGTTTCGTGTAAGCATGATCCTCATTTAGCTAGGCAACTAAACAACCGCCAGACAACTTTTTCACTACTTTGTGCTGTACAGGTAATCACCATGACTAACAGAGTTAGCAGTTAGACAGCAGGGAGGTGCTTTTTGTTAGCTTACAAACACACATGTAACTCCACCTAATTAAACAGTGAGAGGCTCCTCCTGGTAGCACAACCAGCTACTGCAGCAAATTTACAATGACTGCTAAACTGCATGTTTACCATCTCTTACTGTCTTAATTGTTAAATATTTTTACAGCAAATATTTGATTAGCAATTAATCGTTATCATCTCTGCTCCACATACAGGTGCCCTGAACCAGCGTAACTGGGGGAAGAAGTATCCGTCCTGTAACAGTGCCAGGCAGTCTCCTGTGGACATCGATGAGACGTTCACCCAGGTCAGGCTGCAGTACCAGAACCTACAGCTAGAGGGCTGGAACAAACTGACAGCAGAGTCCACCACTGTGCACAACAATGGGAAGACTGGTAAGTTGATAATCTTCCACTTTCCCCCTTGTGTGACCTCCCCTAAAATATACATTTTCAGAAATTACTCTTAGCAGTCAGCTTAAACGCCAAGCATGAAATGTCTTCGTTTCCACAACCTCAATTAAAGGTGTTAATTTCCGTAAAACATCTTGCACCTGAAGCCGCGTTTGAAATACCGTCCTGCAGGAAATCAAACCTTAAGCTGGCTCACTTATATTGACCTTCTATCTTCTTTTCAATCCGAGAGAAAAGCTTATTAAAGCAGCAAGTGCAGGAGGTAGATACAGTATGTAGTAGATTCAATCTATGGAAATGATCTTGACATTATTCTGGTGCTGTAAAGCACAACATCTTAATCCTTGGCTGTGGAAAGAAGCTTAACTTTCCAGATGCAACAAAAAATGATTCACAACTCAGAGGTTAATGAAGGAGAGAGCAGCTGGGATTTAAAGGAGAGGAAGCCAGACAAAGAAAGAAGAAGAGAGAAGGACTAGGTAACTGAGAGAACCAACCAGAGGGACAGCAGTACAGAGAGATCATGTGGTGAAAGGAGGAAGATCAATGCCAAGAGGCAGAGATGAAACTGAGCAAGAGAAAAGAGGCAACAAAAGAGCAAGAGGGAAAATGTATAGATAGGGAAGGAGCTGTGGAGAGAAATGAGAGCGATGTGAAGAGACAGCGAGAGGAGACAGGCCATGTGGAGTGATATCTGGTGTGATAAACAAATGAAAGCTGTCTGAGCTATCATCACCATCTTTCCAATTCTCAGCTGTGGACTTATGTGTCTGTATGTGTGCTCTCTAAATGTTAATGGTCCAGAAATTAATCTTTTTTTTTTTGTTCTGTGAAGTCAGAGAGGAAATTGCGTATTAAAACAGATATTACATTGCTGGCAAGATATAATGTGAGAAATATATGACCTGCACAGTAATATAGAGCTGAATGGTGTGAGAGATCCTTCAGCAAAGTAAAGTGACATCAGAAAATGTTGAATTACATAAGAAATCTTTTTCTTGATGTTCATTCATATGTCTCCCATAAACAAATGTAATGCAGTAAAGTGGGCTTGAGGAAATGCTTCTGTTTATTCACAATGAAGTAAATGAACAATATGAAGTTAAAGTGCTCTTTTATTCTTGTTGGTTAACAGTGGATGAGTGTTACAAAAAGAGGTGCTTTATAACACAGAACACAAGCTCATCACATTAGATGCTACCTGCCAGCAGACTTCCAAAGGTAGTAACAAGCTGCTGGTCATAATGGAGTGTTTAGTTACTAAAGACCTGAATAATTCCCCTCATGAATTGCTGCAGGCCACAGTAGAGCTGAAAGGAGAGTGAACATGGACTTATATCTGCTTTGTTCTCAAAGCGAAGGCTCTGTAGCTACTGGATGTGTGAATAAGCCACTGTTCACCTTTATGACAGACAGCAACAAGGTAATAATGGAGGACCTTATTAGGGCGGCACAATCAATCACCTATTGATCTCGATCACAGTTTTAGATTAAATTAAAATGAGCACGATCGACTCCACTATTGACATTTAATATTTGTGCTCCACTCCCAAAAATACTCATCATGCAGATAAAGTCACTTGGTCTCAACATGGGCAGATCTGACCTGAGAATACCTTACTTCACTCTTTTCAAAGTGGTTTTCAATCAATCACCTGTCTGAAGTGCTTCACTAGAGTAAGTCTGTAGGGAGACTAAAGGCTTCTCTGTGCACGGTTGCCAAGATAGTGATTACCACAGCCTGCATGGGAGGCATTTAAGGAACATCAGTAAAATGTGGCGTCTGCTGAGAAGCAGACGTGCAGGGAGGAGAAGTTTGGGGTATTATTTTATTTATATTTTGCCTCTCTGTGATGCACTAAATTCATTTTTAAGTCGTATTTTAATGCAAAGATTTGTACATTAGCTGGAATATAGCACATGATTGAAGTTAAAAGCAGTGCTCTGTTTATTTAAATGTGAAAGTACAATAGAATATTTTGTCTCTAAATTTAAAGTCATAATCATAATTGTGATAGTCATGGTAATCATTTTGACCATAATCGTGCAACCCTGCTCTCTATTATTTCCTGTTTGGTAATAATGTGCAACTTTAGCTTGTTTTGGTTGTTCCCATGTGGCCAAAAATCAGTTAATGCCAGTTTATGTATTATTTATGTTAAAAATATTATATTGCTGAGATGGTAGATTTTTCACTGTGAAGTACCATGTATTTTGCATCACTGAATGTGATGTCAAAGATGCAATAAAAGAAAAGTTAGCATTTGCCACTATCATACCAGTGGCTTCAGGCTTTAAATTGGGACAATGCTTTGGAACCAGCAAGTGTTGTTGATCAAGCAGATTCCTCAAATGAAACTAATGATTAATCCTGCTGTGGATGAAATGTGATGCCCCTCAGTCCTTTATAACAAAACTCATCATCTGCTGAGGTTACACTTATGTTCCTGTGTGCGTTTTAGTGGCCATCGATGTGGATGGAGAGTTCTTTGTGAGTGGAGGAGGACTGAGCTCCAGGTTCCGTGTTAGTAGAGTCACCTTCCACTGGGGGCGCTGCAACGCAACATCAGATGGGTCTGAACACAGCCTGAATGGGATGAAATACCCTCTGGAGGTAAAGGACTCAAACATACAGCATCTGCTTTATCAAACCATGAACGCTGCATAAAGATAACCTGTGTGCTTCTGGTTGTGGTTCAGATGCAGATCTACTGTTATGATCCAGATGACTTCCAAAGTCTGGATGATGCTATAAAGGAAGGAGGGAGGGTGGCTGCCTTGGCTGTGCTCTTTGAGGTACGATGACAGGGATCAAATGGTTCATCCTCGAATAAAATAAAACAAACACTGCTGATGGCTGTCTATGAGGTGGACAAAAGAACCTTGTGTTCTTGTTTGCAGATCAGCCTGGAAGACAATGAGAACTTCACTCCTGTTCTAGAGGCCATCAACACTGTCAGCAGGTTTGGTAGGTCGCTGCTACATGACTCTTGATAAAAATGAACATGTTGCTGGTTGCAGATGGTGACAAAACTGGCCTTCAGCTAGAGAGCATGGGTCAAAATCGCTGATGTTGTGCCAAACAAAGCTCAAGACTTTACTTTGTCACACGCATCATGCAGCTTATTACAGGTGCAGCAACATTTGCAGTATCTCCTGATGGTATATAGTTGTGCTTAGAAAAGATAGAAGTAATGTATAAGCATCCATCAACATATAAACAACAATACACTACACTAAAATGAAGCAATCCATTCAACAAAAATATGCAAACAATCACAAAGTGCAAACAGAAATGTGCAAACAGATAACTGCAACAAGTATGTTAACATGGAGCTATTCACAAGCTTAAATTCTGATTATGTTCAGAAAAAAACTAGTCATCAACACAGGAAATAGTAGAACAGTTTGAAAAATGGCCCTTAAAAATGATAATGGTCCTTAAAAACAGTAAGGCAAAATTTGTATTCAAGTAAAGCAACTAACTTATTGTTATTAAACATTAAATTGGAGTGGCAAAATGTTTAGTCCAATGTCTTATTGTAAATAAATCAACCCAGCTAAAGGCTTAAGGGTAATATGTGGAGTTTTTATGTGAACAAACAAAAGTTGTATTTATCTTCGGCGTCACCAAAACGCTTGATGAATATAGTGTCTTTCTCACTAAACACTTGCAAAGCTAATTTTCTTAAGCGTTTGAATCCTGCGTTGTGTACATCAGTGTTTACAAGCCAACAGTCTTCTTCTTTTCGTTGCTGGTTTGGTGATGCATTAGTAGCAGTAGACGGCAGAGGTCTTTTCAGGTAGACCTGAACCCAAGATCATCCCAGAGACCTGTACAGATCTGAATTCACATCTTATATATCAATGAAATGCAGTTTAAATACAGTTTAGGTTCTCTTTATTGTGTTAAATGTGACAAACCTGCAAAGCTGATTCTAAACAAGTCAGGTTTGTCAGTCTTGACAGCAAGTGGACTTTTATGTTCCCAGGCTTGTTTGGGTTCAGGCACAAATTTTTGAATCCGTCAAGATCACTGGTATTTAGTATGACACCACTGGTAGGAGATTGTGTCTTTATTCACATGCACAAGAAAAACAACAGGCACCCACTCATAGACAAACTGCTTCACAGCCCTGTTAGAGGTCAAAAAGTCCAAAGAATGCTTTTAAATTTACTTGACACAAAAATAAGCAGGTGATTTAATATAATTTCACCAGACAGTGGGTCAGCGGGCAGGTGAGAGAATGACAATGCAGAAACACAAAATTATGCTTTCCTCATGATAAAACGCCTAAAGATCACTGATTGGCTTTTACAAAAAGTCATCATGCATGGCATAGAGAACGTTTTTAAGATACTTTGTCCCAGGTTATTTTGCTGCTTGGACAAAAGATTTGTTACTTGTTTTTTTCCAGGTAAGAGTGGATCAGTGGAGGCTTTCACCTTGAGGTCCCTGCTGCCTAATAACACAGACAAATACTACATATACAACGGATCACTGACTGCTCCTCCCTGCTCTGAAATGGTGGAATGGATCGTCTTTAAACACACCGTGGCCATATCAGAAACACAGGTCAGTCAGTATGATCACACACAAACACACCGTCAGTCATGCTGATGTCTTCTTGACTGACACCGTAATAAAAGAAAACTGTAGTAACACTGGTTTTCACTCTTCTTACCTCTGAGTGTACCTTTATGCATTTGCATCTTTCTCCTGCACAGCTACAATCATGAAAAGCTTCTTTTAAAATCAGTCTGCACCTCCACTACTAGATAGATGCATCATTGTCTGATGGGAGCATGCAAGCATTGTGATGCAAATTTTAATGTTAGACACGTGCCGTTGCTCTTGTGTCTCTTGTTGCGTTGGTTCAAGTCACAAAAAAATAGCAGTCGACAGTAGCTTTGGTATTCATGTTAAAAACACCATCTCCTTAAAATGGAGGAACATCTTGTACACAGTTGTGTCACTGCTGCCTGTAGTTATTGTGTCAGCCTGTACTTTGTGGCTGGTTTCAGGTCAGCTGTCTTTGACATCTGCACAAAACAAAAACAAAATGTTACATTGAAGTGATGCAATGTGACAGGTTTGGTCAGAACTTACAGAACAGGGCTTTGTTGTGGCTTTGCTGGGTAGAAAAGGCAACGCAAGCTGACACTGTGGCATTACTGCAGTGTGATTTCACACACTGAAGACATTTAAAGACCCCTGAGGAATTGTGACTTTGGATGAAATCATCTGTGTAATAATCATCAGTTTTGCAGCAGAATAGTGGAGAGTGAATGAGGCCTTGCCCGTGGTTATGTGTACACGTACTGTACGTGCATATTTGTGTGTGTTTGTCTGTGTTTGCATGATTGAAACGGGGTGGCAAGGCATGACATGGGCACATTCGAGCTAACCAAAAATAGAGCAGCGCTGTCTCTCTGCTTCAGCCTGGCACCAACACAAGCCTCTTAAGCACACACACGCTCACAGCATCAGTTTTGAGTTTATTCTGGCAACTGCATACAGACAGAGAAGATGCAAAAGACATACATTTGTTTGCTTTTATTCAGTCGCTGTTTTCTCTCTGTTCACCTCATCCTCGGTCTGCTCTGTCTGTCTGTGTGTCGGCAGCTGGAGGTGTTTTGTGAGGTGATGACCATGGAGCAGGCTGGATATGTGATGCTGACGGATTACCTGCAGAACAACTTCCGAGAGCAGCAGCAGCAGTTCATGGGTCAGGTGTTTGCTTCCTACACCGGAGTCGAGGACGTGCTCACACCCAGTATGTCACCACCGATTACAAACAAAAAGTTTACTTGTTGTTTATTCCCTTTTTTCCACTTCAAAGCAATTTAACTCGAATCACTTCTTATCTGTTTACCTTACTTTTCTCACTATTCATCATGCCAGTTATTCGTGAGAGTACTTAAGTGTCTTGCTAAGATGGTGGACTACCACATTTTGTCAGAACAGCTTCATTGTGCCTTGACATTAATTCTACAAGTCTCTGGAACTCTCAGGGTCAAAGATTTAGTCTTATCCTTAAATTTGTCATTAGTCTATATATCATCTCTGGGCACTTTGCATAGTAAGTTCAAGACCTTACAATAATATGGAGAGAAACCCAACAATTTTCCATTGCACTTGGCACTAGTGGACACTTCACAGGAAGAAACCTCTGGCAGAACCAGACTCAGGCTGGGCGGCCATCTGCCTCGACCAGTTGGGGTGAGAAGAGAGAGAAAAGAGGAGCTGTACTGTATGTGTCTGTTGGATGTTGACCAGGCACTTTGGTTTTCAGAAGCACAGTCACAGCCAATGCAACCACTGATGTATTGTATTTCTGCCTTATTTCTGAAGACACAGACTGGATTTGAGCCTGTGATGCTGCTTTTGCACTCTGCACACATCTTAGCTACTCGAGTTTAGTCTGTTCACACAACAGCTTTTTAAAGTCATTGATTTAACCATAACAACTCCTCTCTGTGTATCAGAATTAAATATTAAGGTACTTTTTAGGGGGGGGGGAATAATCAATTTATGCCTTAAAATGGTCTAGATGTAACTATACCAATGCTTCCTATAGAATGTGCATCTCTGTGAAGTTTCCACCTCCCCACTCAACTCACCGCCTGACCTGTGAGTCTGCTCAAACACTGTAAAACAAGTTGTAATACAAGAGTAATCAGCTATACATGTTCAAAACAGAAATAGATTCTGAAGACAGATAACAATGCAGAGTCCCATTCTGTAGTATTCAGGATTGGTTCCTTTGGTTTGTTACATATGAAACCTTAGAAGTTTAAATGTCTGTTTTTGAAATTGTCATCGGTGTGCTGCAGTTTCAAAGTGGAAATGCTCAGCTATGATGTTCCTGCTTGTTTTATGCATGATGTGTCTTCTAACATATTGCCATGTGTATATTTTGGCAAGGATTTAAAGGCAAGACATTTAGGTATTTCTGTTGACCAGCACCCTTCATCTAGCCTTTATTCCCTCCTTCCAAGCCCCATCAACCATGTTAGTCTGTTATTGACACAAACACACATTTTTTGCACTATCACATTTTTTTCACTATTATGACATGATCTTTAAGAGATTCATTGAAAAAAAGAAAAGATCAATGATGGGAATATTTGATGATTACACCCCTCGACATAATACAGTAATTGGAACCCAACCAAAGCTGCAGTCACACACATTATTTTGCTTTCTTTGGTCTTTTAACATGCATGTGAACTTAATCTTCAGAGGCCTTTTAGCAGGCTTGCTCGGTGAAGTAAGGGATAATAAACAAGGCTGTGGATGATACATGTACCGCATAAACACTTACATTTTCCTGAGCTAAATTTGATGCCATACTTATAGCCCTGTGAGATGAAAAATCATGTACTGCCATTTGCTTGTTCACAGTAATTTCAGATACAAAACGGCTTAGAAAATGACTGGAAAAGCTCTCAGCAGCAAAGTAGTGACTGAGAAACTGGCATCGATTAACAATGCTATTCACTCCCAGCAGACACAGCGTGTTATGATTATATTCTATGAAAAATTCTTACTTAGGCTTTAAAGAGTTCAACCCAGAGTCTCTAAAGCTTTCCCCAATCTAATTTATATCAAATTTTGCACAACACTGTGGAGAAAATTGAGTCTCCTCTTAGGAATCAATATAAATATTACATTATTAATCCTGTTTTTTTCCATGACTGAAAATATTGCCAATCTCCCGCTTCCTCTGTGGCTGAAATGCTGTCCTAAAAGGTCAGCCTCATCATGATCATCAAAAGATACAATTCACGATGCTCTCCATTTTCATGAAGTCGACCCTGAAGTAAAGTGGGTCTTTTGGGTTGCCAGGGAGCTCGACTTTGTAGTTCAGTGGCCCTGCGCCTCTCAGCACAGGCAATTTATTTTGCAGCTCTTTTTGAAATTGAAATAAAGTATTCAGAAATTCAGAAAAGGCTCTTTTTGCCTGTAACAAATTCATGCACCCTTACACACACACACACACATACATACACCACCCACTCATTGCCACACTCACCTCCTGAGCTGGGCTTTTTAAGATAGAATCTTATATCCTTCCAATTTCAGTGCAGCCGATTAGCATCAGATTTCCAGCAACTCTGAACTCAGTGTGAAATGTTGCACTGTTTCTGTGGTGTTCATATTTAGATGTTCTCTTGTTGTTGCTGTTCTCGTCTCGTTGTTGTTGACTTTTTATCTTGTTTTTCTCGCTTATCAGTTACACAAAATAATTAGAATTTCTGCCAATCTGTCTCTGCAGCTTGCAGCTCGGAGCCAGAAAACATTCAAGCTGATGCCCAAAACGACACCACCATCGTGGTGACATGGGAGCGACCTCGTGTGGTTTATGACACCACCATCGACTGGTACACCGTCACCTACCAGAGGCTGCAGGGCCGAGACCAGATCAAGCAGGAGTACAGGACTGACGGAGACCAGGATGTGGTATGAAAAATCTCTTAATAGAGAAACAAGTCTGCTTCAGAACAGCTCCCACATGTGCACTCACCTTTGACTGCGTGTAATTTCAGCTCATGTTTTGCACCATTATCTACCGTCCACACAGGTACTTTTGACTGATAAATAGGTAATTGGTAAAAATTGCAGTCATTTCCTTTATTCCTGCAGCAAATATGAGGAAAATAATTCTTATAATCTATCCATCCATTCTGCCACTCTCATTGTCCATCTGTCAGTCTCATGGTGTGGGTGCTGTTGGAATCTGCATTGATCAAAGTGATCTAATGATTAATTGATGATGACAGTCAATCTCGTCCTTAAAATAGGTTGCTGTACACCACTTGCTGCGACTATATCTGTGTTTACACTATATGTGCATCTGTCTAAAGGTGTTTATGTGACCAACCTCTGCATATACACTGTACATATTCAGATCAACCTTACCCAACACAAATGAAGGAATCTGATAAAATGAAAAACCTTTTTGCGTGGATACTTTACAGTTGTTCAAGGTTCACAGAGTTTTCAGTTTTTGTCTCTGTGGCTGCTGACATTATGTTTTTGCATTGACTGTCTCATTTTTGTGAACACAATATGTCTCGAACATCTTCACGCAATCTCTTCAAATTTGATACTAGGGGTCTTGGACTTCGGTGGTCAAAGGTCAAAGGCAACAGCTACTCGATAGTTTGATTTATCAGATGCCGACTTGCCATTTTGCGTGCCTTTCTTCTCCCCTTCTGTTAGCCATTAGCCACTTTCATGTCAGTGCTCACCTCCCGGTGTGCAAATGTTCCATCAAAACAATTTCCCTGTCACTATTTTGCAGGGTCACCATCCATACATCCTGGGCTTAGCGTTGCCCAAGATGATTGTGATTGATTTAAAGAAATACAAACAAACTGTAACAGAATGGAGGTGAGGTGCAGCCAGACCAGTATCTGTTTATCAGTGCTTACACAGCACTGTGGATATGGGTTTGGCTCTGTGAGGCTACAATTTACAAAACACATTTTTGACCATAACTCAGGAATTGATACATTATTTTGACCAAATCAGAATAACTTGACCAAATCTCAACGGACCACTGCTTAACAGCAACTACCCCAGGATCATTACTGCAATACTATCTTCTGTCATATAATTACCTTTGCTAAATAACATACCATTCAAAATTGATCTAAATGAACATATTTGTAACATGAAGGGTGAATTTTTAGCTCATTTTACAGGGTTTTGAGTGTATGTTAAACAAAAACGACAGGGAACCACTGTCTTAAGCTCACCTGTGTGACTTTGCAGGGTGCCATCATCTCCAGCCTGCTGGCCAACAGCAGCTATGTGGTTCAGGTGGTGGCTTTTTGCACCAACGGACTCAGAGGCAGATGGAGTGATCAGATTATAGTGGACATGCCGTTAGAAGACCCTGGTACAGACACGCACTCAAACCCATGCAGAGTAAGAGCACATATTTAAACTGTTACATTCCCAGTTGTAAGTCTTTATTCCTGTCTTCTCATTCTAGAAAGTGACTCCGACTCTGATACTGTCACAAAGGACTCTGAAGGCAACAGAGAGGTAGGACAGTCTGTATCTGTGGTTACACCTGATCCCATAATTGTGCTGAATTGTGTATAATTATTTTGCAGTGCTGCTGTTTGCCCTGTATTCAATTATATCAGTGAGCTAATTATTATGCAAATTAATGTAATTATGTTCATAGAGGCTTGTCACTCAGTGTTTAGAGAGCAGTGTAAAAGGTGATGAGGGACTTTATGAGGGACATGTTGAGGTGAGATTACAGAAAAATTGTATTGTCATAATGAGGCTGTCTCTGACACAACCAGGACGGCCTCTCCCACATTTTCTATATCAATTCAGTTCACTCATTTAAGGAAGAAAAGGTGAAAGCATGTCTTTGCTGCTCCCTCTACACATAGTAGACAACCAAACATTTTGTGACACAGCTCCACACAGTAGCTTTCATTTGTTCTTCAGGTCTCGTCTGTATCTAGATGGGACAATCCAGAGAACCAGAATAAAGTGGATGTGACTCCAGAGGATCACAGCCCAGTGGAAGAGATCCCAGTAGAGCAAACCAGAGTTTACCAGAACCAACCTTCACAACACGAGGAGGACCTGTCCGTAGATCAAGCTGAAGTAAACCGGAACATCCCAGTCCAGGTCGGCACTCGTTCATCCCCAAAGACTCCCTCTGACTCTGTAGTTCTACAAAATGTGAGAAAGAAACCAGACCCTAAAAAGTCTCAGACTGATGATGACACGGATCTGAACTGGATTGATGGGGACGAGGCGAACCCAACCCAACAGCGGCCCTTCACTAAGGGAGGTTTTGATGGCAATGGCGCAATCTGGGTAACTGATGTAACTGAGCAGCCGGGATTCCTGTTTCCAGTTGCTCGGACAACCACTCTGCCAACAATCCGCCGACAAATCACAGAGGAGGCATCCTTGTCAGTGTTGTCACATCAGGTAGTTTTCTAAACCTCCTTTTTCTCATTGACCTTTTTGTCCATAAACCTGAATAAATGTACTATTATATGGTCACACAAGCATTTAAGACACAAAATGTTGTTGCAGTGGATCCTAAAACACCCGTGTGTTTTCTTTATCTGTTTGTTTTTGTCCTGTCTCCTCTTGCTCGCAGTCAAAGGATTACAGTCCACCAGACCAAGCCAGTGAAAATGGCCTCCCTTCTCAGTCGGACCTCTACACCCCTCCTGTGGAGGACATCCAAGTCACAGATGTCTTCTATGAAGACACAGTCAGCAGCTCTCCACTGGAACCCATCCCCTCCACTCCAACAGTGTTGGGTTCTGTGGTGACAGGTCAGATTTGACACTCTTATTTACCAAAAACATCTTGGGTTGCTGCTGCTTTAGCAGATTTTGTGCAGCGCCAGAGAGGAGTTTAATCTAATAAATGTTTAAAAAGGTACCAGCAGAAGATTTTGTTCTGCTGGACAGTTGCCACTGACAAGTTTTATGCAAACAGACACTTGTCATTATTACCGAAATGTTACGTTTTTACAGCTGAATCTTTTTAAATTCATTTGCATACATTTAAAACTAATTTAGGTTAACTTAAGTTGTGGTGATCAGAAGGAATGCTAAAGGACAGGAAAATCTCTCTCCAGCCTTTTACTGCTACACATCACTAAATTTAAGACACCATCAATATAGGTCTTTGACCATTTTCTCAGCTTGATCCCAATTAAAGATCTGCAAATTCTCTTTTCTCTTTGTTGCTGCACTTACTTGAAATAATTAGCTACAGTGGGAAGTAAAGACCTTGACTGGCTTATAAATGAGCCTGCACAATATCAGACATATGTCTCAGTGATCAAATTCAGGTCTCAGCTCTGTATTTTATCTGTTCTCAGAGTTGTCAGACTTCTACCATCCATATATGAAGTTCAGTTTGTTATCAGTTTGTCACAAATCTTGGTGGAATCTGTGTATCTGTTTCTTGCATAACTTGATAACCGTACATCTGATCTTCCTCACATTGGACGAGTGTATTGCTTGAACCCTGAGGCAGAGTGTTGAGTTTGAAGTCATTAGGATGAGCAGTGGTCACTTTCTGGGTCTTTCTTCAGAGTTTAACCCCAGACTATGACATTAATCTCAGCTGATGGTAACATGCCTGTGACAGCAGGCACTGCACTGGTTTTGTTCATTTTCTGTGCAAATTGTGCTTTCTATGTAGCTATTTCCAGCTGAGTAAATGTTGAGGAAGCACTGCTATCGCATTTTTTTTCAGTGCACATCTGTTTGATTGTAAATTTTATTCATATTTCCTTTAAATTTAGGATAAAGATTTTATGCTTTGATAACTTCATGGACCAGCATGGTGGTACAGTGGTTAGTACTGTTGTTTCACAGAAGAAAGTACTGGGTTTGAACTTTGTGGTCAGCTGCTGTCTGTGTGGGGTTTGTATGTTCTCACTGTGTGACATGCATGATAGCCTAATTGGTGATTCTTAATTGGCCATGAGCATGCATGGTTGTCTGTCTCTTTGTGTTAGTCCTGTGATGAACTGATGACCTGTCCAGGATGTGTTCAGCCTGTCGCCCATTGTCTGCCGAGATTTTTCTCTTGTCTATTTATTGCTCTTTAAGGTTGTTAAAGAAAAAGCTCTGAGAAGCCTTTGAGCGGAGCAAAAGAATTCCTGCTTATCTTGTGTTTCTCTCATTATTCTCAAACTGGACAGGATAATTTGTCTTAGATTGGTTTATTCGTTATCTCCTTACCTCTCCTAAGAGGAGGTTTAGCAGAAACAGGTCGGAATTCAGTAATCGCCAAATAAGAGGATGATTTATTTTGATGAGGCAAAGAAAGGGTTGTTGTGAGCAGCAAAATTTCCTCTGGGTGGCTGTTTAGTTTTAATGTGTTTAAATTTTCTATCTCAGAACCCCTGAAAAGAAGACAAGATGCTTTGTTCAATAAGCATTTGCTCAGCCTTCTTCACTATTGCTCAGGACATGTTTTGTCAGTGATTTGTGCATTTTACAGTAGACATCAAGATCTAAAAATCTGAATATTACTCAGAGTGGTTTTCTGGTTTTTGGATTTTTTTGTAATATTGCCTGGCTTAAATGCCATGTAACATCATGTCATGCCATGTCATGTTATGGCACAACACATCACATCCCCTCATGTCTTCTTTGTGTACATTTTGTCCCCAGGTGATAAAGAAGACGAAGGCTCCCTGTCGTCCTCTGAAGACAGCGACGCCCCTGTGATCAAACCCCTACCAAAAACCATCACCTCAGTGTCCTCCACCCCCTCCTCTCTCTGGATCAAGGAAAAGACAGCTACTGCCAGCAACACACTTGCCAATTCAGTCTACAAAACATTCACCACCTCCTCTCTGCTCAGAGTGCTGATGCATACTACTCAGCCCATGTTCACTGGTAAGACCAAACACTCATGAACAGCTTCTATTGAAATAAATCTCACATACCATAGAGAACAGCATGGTATAAATACATGTTGTTCTGTGGTGGGTAGACAGCTTGACTTAATTGCGGTGGATGCTTGCCTTTCTCCTCTAATGGCTTCACTACAGTGCAGCTAATCACTGCTGTGTTCTGTGGTCAGGGTGGCATTTTGTATTGTGACATGATGTGGGCAAAGCTTGTGGTGGTGGTGATCAGAAAGAATAAGGAGACGTTGATGATGATTACAGTGATGATCAGTGGCTTCCTCACTCTCTGATCTGGTTCAGATTTTACATATGCTTGACTCAAATCTCTCAGCATGTAACTCGACAAGGTCAAAATTTTCCCGGCTCAATATAATCTACTCGAATTCACTCAAGCTTGGTGATTAGTATCTGCTTTTGGAACTCCTTGTGTGTCTGAATTCTTTTCTATGGCTCAGCAGCGCTCTCTGGTGGGTACTCTTTTCCTCTGTCCTCCTCAAAGAGTGCAGGGTTCACTTTATCCTGAGGGTGCCTCACCTGTTAGTCTTCTCCATTTATTGCATCTTTTCATTCACAAATGGAATAAATAACTTCCAATTCTTGCCTCTCTTCCTTGAACGTACTGTGGGGATGTCGCCTCTGGCTGCACTCAGACTCTGTACCTTCAATCAAACTGTCATGTGCACCATTTCTGGGAAGTTCAATTCTTACCTTTTCTTCCACTCTTCTTGGCATGAAAAACACATTTTAAAAGGACACATTTGGTTTCCTGGAAATGTTTTTTTTTTCACTTTGGCTTTATTTGCAGCAAATACACCCACATCCAGAGTTGAGGATTCAGCTATTGATAAGTCTTCTGGCTTCACAAACTCTCCAAACACTCTAAATGGAAGGATCATCAACACTGCAAACCCGGCACTCCCTGTCCCTGAATTCTCCACTGAAGGAGATTTATTCAGTGTCACACCTCCATCCCTCACACTCTTCAATCGATACAGCAACAGTTTCCGTCCTTCTCCTGCCCTTCATGAAAACAGAAAGAGCGGTGTTATCCTTCATCGTAATGATGAGTCCTCTGAAGAGCCCTCTTTTGTCCCTTTACAGATGGATTTAGAAGGCCCTCAAATCCCTACTACTTTGGATTCTCAGGATCACCTAATCACTACATACTCTCTTTCTCTGCTTCCTGGTTATGGCTCAAGTGCCATCAACTTATCAAAAACAAACACTGTTAAAGGAAACACCCCAAATACCTTTCCTACTGAAAGTGACAGCACGATTCAAGATGATCTGGACATCTTGTTGGATCAGGGCAATGAAGTGGACGCCAGGGCGGATGGACATAAAGACGACTACAGCTTCAGTTCAGTTGCATCTTTGTTTGATTCTAGAGGGTTGGATTTGTCAGACAGTCCAACAGAGGACAGTGGATCAGGCTCTGGCCTTGACAGCAACAGGCTCAATCAGGAATTGGATGAAGCTGCTACCGTTAAAACCAAATATTCTACTTTAGCAAGCTCTACTCTAAGCTTCAAGTTAGATGACACTGGGGAAAAGAGCAGACCAAGAACTAAAGTTGCCACTGAAAGAGATGATGATACAGTTGGAGCACAAAGGAAAATTGGTGTCAAGAAAGAGTGTGCAACAGAGTCAGAGACAGAGGAGAATGTAAGTGAGTTAAGTGGTGAGACAGAAGAAAAGATAGGGGGAGAAGGAATCAACGGCATCAGGAATCAGACAGTGAACAAAGTAGACAGAGAAACAAATGAGAGTGTCAGACAGCTCAATAGCACAGCAGGCTATGACCTGCTGAAAGAAAAAGAAAAAGAGAAACAAACTGAGGTAGCAGTTAGGACTGTGTCCAGTGAAAGTGGCAGTGGAGCTGAGGGTGTTAGTGGTTCTGGAGAGCATGGTGATTTTGATGTCAGAGAAATTCCAAAGGAAAGTAATGATGATGAAGAGGGTTTCAAAGCTGGTGAAAATGATTCTGGTGAGAAAGACACTAGAAGGAATTACAGCAATGAAGAATTTGTGTTTGAAAGAAGAAGAGGTCTGCTGCTGCCTGTTGGTAGAAATAAACCTACAGGAAAGTCCCAACTGTTTGACAGCAGCGAACAACACAGCAAGGATGGTAGGCATGATGAAGAGGATCAAAATACAAGTCTTGACAGTCCAGTTTTTAGAGTTATGTCTACTTTTGAGGATAACAAGGACAGAGATGATAAAAGAACTGAAGAATATGTTCAAGGAGGTGCTACAGACAGTTTACAGGAGTTCTCGGGTGTGGATGGGTTGTTGTTTGATGCTGCAAGAGGCACTGTGTTGGGGCGTCTTGTTCCGCTGCACAGACTGACAGATGCCAGCAAGGCAACGGAGGAGCAAAAGGAAGGTAAATGGTACACAGTATTTGAACTCCACAGCTCTGCCTCTTTGTAATGTGAGATGGTAGTTATTTTTCTGTCACATAAGACTGCAGCCAGCATTGTGTTTTCTTTGCTTGGTGTGGTCACATTGTAGGTGGAAACATAGAACCTTAAAGCTGGATCAAGGGACTATGTGTCATGTAGAAGGGACCGCTCATAGTTAGAGGTCCACCTACAGGGGATTTTTTAAAGACTGGTACAATAGAGATACTAGCAGGAAAAGGCCATCAGTGACACCCCCATACTTTCTAACTAAACAGACACAGCATGTGTTTGGCAGAGCAGCAGCAGGTATATAATTCACAAATAAAGCTAGATTATTTCAAGTTAACCTAAATTTAAATATAGAATGTGCCAGGTACACAATCACACAGTCGCTATGCAAAACATTGATGTGTGTCCTCATCTGCATAGCCATCAACCAGTATCACAGCCACCAGTACCAGTTGTTTGGAAAATGTCCAAGGTCTATCATCCTGCAAACTCACAGAGTTATCACTTGGTTCTACAGTGTCCCCTCAGCTCTGCAGAGCTTTACACTTCTTTCAGATCATTCTTTTAGTTTGACAGCCTGCAGTTTTATTATTTTTTGATCATTCCAGGCTGAAAGCTGGCAGCTGTTTCCTGATTAACCCGCCATAATCTACCTGCCAGTACAGCAGTCAGAGCTACTAGTTAATAAATGCAGTTGGACATGTAGCTGCTGAAGACCCAGATCTTTGTCTCAGGAGTTTTTGTAAACCAAAGAACAAATCTTGTCAACAAATTAACAAGAACAGTAACAAAATGTAAGGTGAGACACATTTGGTTAACAATAATTCCACCTAAATGGGACACAGTGTTACCTTAATCTGACAGCCTTGTATTACACCAACAACCTTTGGGCAACAACCTACCACATTGAAACTTTTAAGGTTTGCTGAAGATTTGTTCAGCAGTGAGGCAGCCCTGCTAGTGAATGACAGTGCTCACATCCCTGCAGATGTTTGACCAAAACAATTCCACCTGTCGCTATTTAGAGGGAACACCAAAGCTGCATTCTTAGCTGAGCTGCACCCAAGATGATTGTGATTGGTTTAAATACATATAAAGAAACCAGAACATTTTCCCCCTATTGCAGGTCTATAAAGCACTTCTTAGTTATTGTTTCATGCAATAAAAATAATAAACGTGTGTTCAAAGTTCGTTCTTGACCTTGATAACTGTCTGCATGACTCTCTAACACCCCTTTCTCTTTCAACCGCCACTTCTGCTCCTCTTCCTCTGCCTCTCCTCTCTTTCAGAGGGCAGCAACAGCAGCCACGAGTCTCGTGTTGGACATGTTGAAGGTGTGGAGAGGGAGAAGAGGACAGTCATTCCTCTGGCTGTTGTCTCCACTCTCACCATCCTTTGTCTGCTGGTACTGGTGGGCATACTCATCTACTGGAGGTACAAACCCACACAAACACACAGTGTCTGCATCAGTTTCACCCCTGCCCTCCACTTAGAGTCGGATTTGTTTGTGTCACAGAAACTGTTTCCAGGCAGCTAATTTCTACCCAGATGATAGTGCATCACCTAAAGTGCTGTCTGCTCCGTCTACACCCCTGCTGCTGGCCACAGGTAGCACAGACACACACACACTTGTCAGATTTGTCAGTAGCTTGATTAAAACTGCAGTGTGAAACCCTGAGAAGCTGTGGTGTTAAGGATACAGCTAATTGTTCAGTCTTGTGTTACAGACGGTCACGAGCCGCTGACGGTGAAGCAGTTTGTGAAGCATGTCATGGAGCTCCACACCACCAACACTTTCTCCAAGGAGTTTGAGGTATGTGGAATTTTAAATAAAGAGTATTTGAGTTCCGAAAAGTGCCCCAAAAGATATTTTTTTAAAAAGAAGAGATTTTATTTTCATTCGTCATAGCTCCTTAATGCTCTTCCATATCTGTATTAACATCATGTTCTTTAGGAGCATCATTTAGCACAGCGTTGATGTGTAACTTCCATGTACAACATGTTGTGCATCAGTATGTAGGAGTGATGTTTCGGTACTAACAATGGCAGTGCAGCACATTTGTCATTCCAGACTCTAAATTCAAACCCGTCACACTGAAAATAGGTCCTCCAGTTAGACAGACAGCTTTGCACAGACTAGGACAGACAGATGAAAACTACCTACTGCAGGCTTCTCCATCTCTGCTCGTACTGAATGTGCAAAAAGATGTTAGAAATGTGTCATGTTGAGTATTGACATATCTGAATGTTGGTTAGCTGTCTGAGAACAGCTTGTGGATTAGGTTTGAACAGCAGGTACATCTGCATGGCATTAGTCACCTCTGTTTCCTAGCATGAACCTCCTACATAACACACACAGATAGGACTAATTGAAGTATACTTGCCCTTTGTAATTGTCAGTGTATTTGTGTGCTTTGCAACATTCTGTACCTGTGTTTTTACTTTATAGCTGCAATGATAAACACACATTTTGCTTTAAGCTAATTATTCTAAGCAAAAAAAAAAATCACATGCCTTTGCAAAATCAGTATGTAGGACGTGGCAGACATAGTTCAAGCTTAAAGTCCACAGCTCAGATGGGAAAATCAGTACATTTCCCACTTTGCACTGCCTCTCTGTGTGTATCTGAACCCCAAATTCCTGTACCTGCACTGACTCCCTGTCTGTCTGTCTGTCTGTCATCTTGTCCCCCTTTCCTACTCTCCTCTCACCACCTCCACCACCATCGTCGTGCTTTCTGCATCCTCACCACCCTCCATTAGATTGTCAAAGAATCCTACGAGGTAAGACACCTGCCATCCCTCTCCAGTTGCAGAGGCGTTGTTTTCTTGTCCTTTCTTTAAAACTGAGAAAAAATGATATTTGTTGTGAAGCAAGATCTCCCTTGTTTCACCCTCTGTTGACAAAATGAAGTTCTTTTCATAGTGCCTTGTAAGTGGCAGTTTGCATAATTTGAACTGCAGCTGCAGTTGAAATAATCATGTTTTTGTAAGTATATTGTTGCATAATTGTGTTTTTATTGTGACGAAAAGGTACTGGGACTAACAGTTTTATTGGAATATGAGATTTAAATATCAGATCACATTATATAAGTGAAGAATTTCTCCTGCATACTGCCTGAACCAGGGATTAATGTAATCCTACAATAGGTGCTTTCATTTCTTCTTCTCTCACAACTCCTTGTTTGCCTTCGATACACAGCTCCTCTTCTTTGTCTAGTGACAATGTCATTCATAAGTGCTTATGTCTTGTTGTTTTGTCTTCATTGTAAAAACTATAAATTATTACTGCAGATAATTATTGCGGCATTCCAAAAGATAACAAACCTTCCTGTGCATATGAAAAACTGCCTCATCTGATGATCATTATACTACCTGCAGTGCTCATCTGAGCAATGAATCTTATTTTTATACCAGTATTTTATATTCTCTTGTGTTTTAGGAGGTTCAGGCCTGTACAGTGGACATGGGCATCACCACCGACAGCTCCAATCACCCCGACAACAAAAGCAAGAACCGCTACATCAACATACTGGCCTGTATGTGGCTGTTCAGTATGTCACAGTTTTACATTTAACAGTACAAGCCAGCAGAAATGTAGCTAATTCACTGTTTCCTCTCTCAGATGACCACAGTAGAGTGAAGCTCTCCAACAGTTTGGACAGAGATGGGAGATGTGGAGACTACATCAATGCTAACTTTGTCGATGTAAGTAGGTTTCCTGTATGCATACTGCATACATTATATCCAGGGTGTTGTGAGCAAATAGATGTTTCTTTGTAGGGTTATGAGCGGACGAGGGCGTACATCGCAGCTCAGGGGCCTCTGAGAGCCGGCAGGGAAGACTTCTGGAGGATGATCTGGCAGCAGAACATTGGAGTTATTGTCATGATCACCAATCTGAAGGAGAAAGGACGGGTAGGAGCTGTCCCAAACACAAGCTTCACTGCAGAGATCAGTACAACTTTGTCTGATCTTATGCACTCGCATCTAGCAATTAAATAGTTCACCTTTCTTTTCATGAACACATAGCAAGACAAGCTTGAACGTTAGGTTTCATTCTGTTTTATCTTTAACATTTCCATTTTTTAAGATTTCCATGTCAGTGCAGGGCTTCATAACATTTCAGAGTGAATGTGTTGGTTATTAATTTTAAATATCAATTTGGACACAAATTATCCCATTGATTCCAGGCAGTTGCTTTTTTCTATTGAATCAGTTCAGACCTGTTCACCAACTAACTTCCAACGCCAGAATTTGAGAGACAAAGAACTGCCGAAGCTACTCTGATAAATCTGGTGTAGTCACACACTTGCAGGATTCTTCTTGGACATTCATGCCTGGTTTTCTAAGATGTAGGGCAAAGATATTGAGCCTGAAATTGAACTGCAGGATTGATATCTTCAGAATCTACACGGCATCATCATTTGCTGTCTTTCCATAGACAAAATGTGACCAATACTGGCCAGAGGAGAACCAAGAAGAATACGGTCCTTACCAGGTGACCCTGAAAAACACCAAGACACTCGCTTACTACACGTTGAGGACGTTCACTGTCAGGGACACCATGAATAAGGTATTTTTATTCTCTTGCTGTTTAATACACAGTGACTGAACACACCGAAATACTCTGAAAACACACCCTCTCTGGTCCTCCAGGTGTCTCAAAGGAAAGTTGAACACACAGTCCTCCATTACCACTACACCCAGTGGCCAGACATGGGTGTTCCTGAGTACACTCTGCCTGTCCTGTCCTTCATCAGAGCATCCTCTCGGGCTCGGACGCAGGAGATGGGGCCCGTCTTGGTTCACTGCAGGTAAAGTGTGTATATGTGTGTGTGTGTGGGGGGATTGTTTGTGTGTGTGTGCATAAATGAAAAGATCCTTTTAAATATAAATACTTAAATACCAAAAAAAAACATGTAGTGAATACGGAGTTAACATGTGTCCTGTGTCTTCCACAGTGCTGGTGTAGGTCGGACAGGAACCTACATAGTGATAGACAGCATGTTGCAGCAGATCCACGAACAAGGGACAGTAAATGTTCTTGGCTTCCTGAAACATGTACGGACACAGAGGAACTTCCTGGTTCAGACAGAGGTAAGCAGAGACTCTTGGTGTAGGGACATAAGTCTGCTTGTTTTATGTCGGAATCCACTAGTCTTTAGAAACTAAAACCCTCCAAAATATAAACCATTTAATTAGAGTACAAAGACTTAGTTTAAAGGATCCATATAGTGATTTTTGTTGTGTTTTGTGGTTGAGATCCAGCTTAAACTGGGCACAGCTGTCAATCACAGACACACAGAGTGTCTTCTTCCTGAAGGGGGCACGGACTGCAGCAGCCCATTGGTTTTTCAGAGCAAAACAGCCCATTTAGAAAACCAAGAGTTGTACAGTCATGGTGAAATGAACCATCTTTGCAGTGTTTTGAGCTGGAACTCTGAAATGCACACTGAAGGAACATGTCAGACTTTGATTAATTTGCTGAAAAAAAGGCACAATATGGGTTAGGGTGAGTCAAGCGGTGGTATACACATGTACTTTGTTGGGACACTCATTAACATATGACATAATATAGACCGTTATCTTTACCCTAACCTAAAGTGAAGTGTTGAATTGTCTCTTTGTGTTTCTCTCTCTTCTAGGAGCAGTATGTGTTCATCCATGATGCTCTGGTAGAGGCCATTTTGAGCCGGGACACCTTGGTAACCTCTGACCTCCTCCACACTTACGTGTCAGACCTCCTGACCCCTGGAGCCACAGGCAGGACACGCATGGACAAACAATTCAAGGCATAGCACTTCACTTTTTCCCCCCACATTGTCTAAACTTCAGAATTAAAATGAATGGCTTCATTTCAGGCATTTAGCCAACACATTTTTGATTGTTTCCTTGTGTTTCAGTTAATTAGTCAGCGTCAGGCGAAGCACGCAGACTACAGCACTGCTCTGAAAGATGGCAACGCTGAGAGGAACAGAGCCAGAGCTCTAATGCCTGGTAAGCAGAGATGGATTAGTAACTGGGCAAAGCAGGCAACTACCTCCAATATGTTCTTATTTAGTTTTTAGTAATTTCATTAATTGTAATTTTGCTTTTGGACTATAAGAAGCACCAGAAAACAGCTGACATGATGAGGATGTTAAGGTGGTTCTGGTTTATTGCCTTGGCTCTGTCTTGAAGGGAGCCTTTTTCAAAATGTACATCTAATATTGAGTTTACACGGCACAAATTCCCAAATTAAGTTATTTTAAATGAACTTACTAAAAATTTAACTCGGGGCCAAGTAATATTCTACCATGCTTCAATTTCTTACTTTCTTTTCTTATTAACTTTCATCATGCTGGCATAAAAGTTAAGGTTCTCAGATTTGTACTGCCCACTAATGTCATTCAGTCACTTGGACGGCTGCTGGCTCTAACATGACGCTGTGCTGCTTGCAGCAGCCCTCATTGCAATTTTTCAGTGATACTTTAGCTTTCAATATCATTTAGGGATTTGTCATTTTTTCAAAATTGTGAAAACGTATAGCTACAGATTGAGGAAGGAATCTTCACATACTTCAACATACTTAAAAAAATCACACCCTTATGTCAGTGGTACACTGAAATACAGCACTCTCTAGTTTGTTGACTTATTTTCAGGTGTTGTATTGCCAATTAATGGCTCTTTGTTTCTGTGTAGTGGAGAGATCAAGAGTCTGTCTGACCGCTTCTGAAACAAACTCCACAGGCTACATCAATGCCTCTTATGTGACGGTAAGACAGCTGTCAATTATGTATATATTACATTTTTAATTCATCAACAAAACATTGGCTGGTAGTTTGATGCTGCTTGTGTTTTCGCAGGGACATCACTACTGTAAGGAGTTCATAGTGAGCCAGACTCCTCTGAGCAGCACGGTGGCTGATTTCTGGAGGCTGATCTGGGAACACAACACACAAACTGTTGTCCGTCTGCTAGACACACACAGTCAGGTACAGCACATGGACACACACACACTCTGTATCATAATTATACATTACTGTATATAATCACAAACACTTTTACATTCTTTTGATTCAGACTGAAGAGGGGGATCGTTGTGTCTATTGGCCCAGTAAAGACCAGCCAATGAACTTTGACGGTTTCACTGTGTCGAGCTCTGGGGAGAAGCACGTTTGTCTGTCTAATGATGAGAGACTTCTGGTGCAGGACTTTACAGTGGAGTCTCCTCAGGTAACACACACACACAATATTAGGTTTTACATATATCAAAACATTAAGTACAATCAGTGACAGCTTTGTATGATCTCATACATTTCCTGCCTTCTGTTTTTCTCTGCATCCATCTAGAGTAATTATGTGTTGGAGGTGCGTCAGTACAGTGCTGCCTGCTGGCCAAACCCAGACAGCCCCATCAGAAACAGTTTTGATCTGGTCAACACAGTTAAAGAACACAGCAGACACACACAGGGACCCACCATTGTACATGATCCGTGAGTATGATGCAGATACGATCCGATACGATACACCTCTTCCTCTGGAGTCAATGGTAGCCACTAGAACTATTTGGTAAAAAAAAATAAAAATGTTGCACATTAATTAGGTGCAGTATCCTGATGCTTTACACCAAATTTCATGTCTGCACCTCAAGCACACTACTGTCATTAATGGGTCAAAGTTGGTGGTGTGTTTGTGCACCCAACGTTTGAACAATTTGCCCAGTTTTTTAAAAAAAAGGTACGTTGGATTCCTTTGATCAAGTCGAGTTCAAATCACTATGAGAGGTCAGTTTCCACCATATGGGTAATTATGCTCATTTTTCCCCTCTTTCACTCTACCAATTTTGACATAGATGATCTTTAGACCAGTCCTCACAGTGGTTATCATACTGAGTTTTGTTGTGGCCAAATGAACTAATTAGCAAAGCTACAGACCAGTGATTTCAGAAGTATGGTCATATCTCAGCAACTTGGTACATTAAATCGGAACTCGAGACCCCAGATTGAGAAGGACAAAAAATTATTTGACCCCTTGGACTTACTGCAGTAAGCAGAAAAGCATTTTTTGTAATACTGTTGAATGTGTTATTAAAATGGCTGCCATCCCTAATGAAATCTTAAGAGATCACAAGGATGGAATCCAATCATGTTGTCCAAGTTTATGTGTCTGCTATACTGCATTTAATCAAAAACCTTAAAAAGTTTTCTGTGACCAAATCTTTCCTGAATTTGGCACAAATCATCTTCTGTCAAATCCTTACATATTTGATAGACTTTTTTATTTTCAAAGCAGTTGCCAGTTACAGCCTATTAAATTTGGCAGTAAGGGTACCAAACAGGGAGTGTTTGGACTCAAAATACTTCCCTCAGCATGTGCAAGAAATCTTTCTACAATCTGTCGTTTGACTGCTGGAGATACGCTGCAATAAGCAAAAACAACTGTTACCTTGTAAGTGCTGATCTGTTTCCCACAAAAGTGATTCTTGAGTAAGGTAATACTTTGAGAGAGCCTGACAAATTGTGATGTCATGTTAATCAGCATAGCTGATATTATGTTTTATTTATAATGTGCGATAAATACCTGCTCATATGTGATTCTTTGAGCCTGCAGATCCTGAACTCAACATGAATCATTTAGTCCAACACAGGCAAACAGGCCATATCAGGATGTGACCTTATGTATCACTTACTCCCACTCTTTGCTCACTGGACATAAAACTTGCTGTCAGTGCTTACAGCTACACTTTCAACATAATCTGATCAAGTTGCCATGGCGATTTCGGCCTGTTGAACTGCTTGGCCCCCTCCTCACTGCTTGTAGCTATGTTTCATATGACATCTTGTTCTTTCTCTGTGAGGATAAATCTGTGTGTGTCTGTGTGTGCAGTTTGGGAGGTGCCACATCAGGGCTGTTCTGCGCTCTCACCACTCTGTCCAGTCAGCTGGAGGAGGAGGGAGCAGTAGACGTCTATCAGGTGGCTCGGATGACCAACCTCATGAGGCCCGGGGTATTTAATGATGTAGTAAGTACTGGTACTCTTAATGCTCTCATCTCTCAGTCGGTAAACCTAACTTAGATAGAGGCAGGTGCTGTGTGTTTTAACATTAGGCTCTTGGAGGTGCAGCTTTAAACCTGTGCTTTGCCCCCTACAGGAGCAGTACCAGTATCTGTACCGAGCTGTGCTGAGCCTGGTGAGCAGCCAGGAGGACCAGAGAGCCCTACAGAGTCCAGAGACCAATGGATCCGTACCACTGGGACAGACCAACATCGCAGAGAGCCTGGAGTCGCTCATGTAGACTCACATGCATTTGACACACAAACACATCACTTAAATAGAAAAATCATCACACAAATGAAACGTGGTGAGGGGATAACGCCATCATTTCTGTGTCTGTGGTTCACAGCTGTGCCTGCTGAGCATGCTAATGATTTGATATTAATTCATCATTATTCATCAGATCATTTCTCACATTATAACAGTCCAATATAACCCAGTCTCTTCCTTTTCAATCATATCTTACAAAAATTAAATCTTACTTTTCATTAGGAGTGGAGCCTGTTACCAGGAGCTCCAGCTGTGTGACATAGTGAGAAATCTTTCTGCCATTGAAACGATTCTCTTTTGACAAAATTTCATATCTGATTCGCAAGCTCACTGAACACTTCTGTCAGGTTTAGACACACCATTAAAAGTGACCTTTACCTTTCTGTCAGCGTTAGCATGTACAGCAGACACACCACTCATTTCTGGTGTTAACCCTCATGTGAAATAATGTGACCAACAGGTCGACGGTACCACTTTCTAATAAGGCACCCTCTATGCGAGTGGACTAGTGGCTTTAGTAGCAGGTAATAAATCTCATACTAATAATTTAACAAGTAGGTATTAGCAGTTAATGACTTTTGAATGCCAGGCTGTGCAAACTCCCTTCAGCTCGACATACTTTAGTATTAACAACTGCAGATCTAAACTTTTTGTTAAAGGTTCAGTATGTATATGAGATTGAGAAGCACTGGATGTTGCGAGAGCACCAGCATGTTAAAATTTTGTACATGAGAGCCAATAAGAAAGAATCCAGCCACCGCTATCAGCCCAGGCTAGCACTGTTAAATACATTAAATGGCCGTAATGAGAAGTTGTGAAGTGAAGTTGCCCTCACTTCACCTTTCCTTCCACCTTCCACTGATTTCTATTCCGAACTAGTCCATTTATTTCACACACAGACCAGAGTCAAGGAGAAGGACAGTAGAGCCCCAAATCAGCATGAGAGACACTCCTACTGAGCCGAAATAGAACAAGTAATTATAAATTAGTTTAATAACATAAACAAAATACTTATTCTTGTAAAATTCTTTGTTTTTGGGGGGTATCAACAGAAAACTTGCACTTCGTGGTATGGAAGGTCACTTGCAGTCTGTTTGAAAACACATGGAGTGCCAACAGATTCAAAGGGAGGGACTCACATGCATAAACATGCTGCCAAAACACAGAATAGAAAGTCTAATGTTACAACACATACAGAGGGAGTGTGACTTCATTGTCTGCTGAAGACGCCATTACTCCACGATGTCTTTACATAGCAGAAAGCTGTTTGCTGCTATATCAGTGCTATAGTTGTGTTCAAGGTCTTGCATATTGCACCTTTAATGTCTAATTTTATGTGTGCATTTTACCAAGTTGAAACTGCCGTGGGATTTTGATAGCCTGACAACTGATCTGTAAAGTGTTAGAAAATGATTTATTACCTATTAATAAAGCCATTAGTTACAGATTGATGGTGGGACCCAAGTAAGCTTCACTGCCTTTCCAACAAGAACCTACAAACTTTCCAACTCAGCAGCAGACCAAGGCCAAACATCTCTTACAAGGTTTCTTTAACAACTAAATGAGCATGAAATATAGGAATCTGTGTTACTGAAAATGATCTTTCTTAATTATAAGAAGGAGTGTGCTTTGTAATTCCAATAAGAGACCGAACTTAAATCCATGACTTCTGTCTATTTGAATCTTTCTGTAACATTTTTTTCTTTTATTTTTCTCTTATCGACCCCTTGTTGCTTTTTTGAACTTTTTTTTGCTCTGATGATTTCTATCTTTCTTTGAAAAAACATAAATATTAATAAAAATTTCACTGGCAAGACTTCTGAAAAACAGATGCATATAAATGAAATACAGCGAACGTAGAATGATAGATGACTGTAATGTCCAAAAGGGAAGTAATGCAGGAAATTGCATTTTTAACAAACCTCTGATTTCCTATGAATATTTTTTGCATTGCACATTAACCAGCAGATTGTGGGGCTCAAACTACCATGTATCCTTATTTAGAATAACGTCTTGAATAACCAAATTCTTTAAGGCCTCACTAGTGATAACAGAATGACTGCTGTGTTTTTCTTTTGCTCTCCGTTTTTGTCTCCTTGCCACTGGCTCCATGGTCTCTGGTAACCAGTGCCTTTTGTAACTCATGTTCTTGTACTTTAAACCTGTTTTGATACAAATGTGCGACTAATATGCCAAAATATTGACGTGTCATTTTTATCTATTTTCTTAAAGGCGATCACTGCCTTGCTGAGCTCATTAGAAAAATGTCTTGAGGCTCAGATGTTTTGTAGAAGATGTGGGATTTGACTTGGTATTCTGCTCAAATCCAGAATAACAGAGAAGGTCCTTTGCAGCAGAATAAAGCCTGAAAGATAACAATTCTTTTTCTTATCAATGTGAGCAGAGATTCTTATTAAAAAGTCAATCATCATTCAGTTGAGACTGTGCTGTTCCAATGTGGCAAATACTCGCTGTTAAGAAAAGGAGACAAAGGAGTGAAAAGAAAGAAGGAGAGGTCTGAGGTCTTGCAGCTTAGACTCTGAATCCCAGCACATCCCTTTGCATCCCTGTGCTACTTGCCACGACTGTTTTGAAGGAGTCCAAATGTTGCTGTTGCGTCAGACACGATCAGTCAACCTCACTTGCAGACGAAGTCACGACTTCTCTTTGTGGCTCTTTTGCACCTCCAGTGTATGATTTCTTTTTAGCCCATGTGGAGATGCAAAAGCATAGAGGAGTCTGCAGCTGAACAGGCAGCAACTCTGATCTGTTCTAACTGAAATAAAAAATGTTTTGGTGTAAATATCCCTAAATACTTCAAAGGCCAAATTACTGTATGTTTATACTGTATCTCTATATATTTTCTATTTTACTATAAAAGGTGATTTTCTAGTCATTTACACATATATATAACTGTGTGGATTCTATTTGATAATTTTAGCCTGGAAATATTGATCATGTTTATAGTTTTAATGGAATGTTATCTCTTTTTATCTCTCTGATTACAGTAGCAGCTTCATGTCTATACCTTTATCTCCAGCCATAAACTGGTGCAGTATGTATAAAGCAACAAGATTAAAGATTTGTTTCAAACCTTCGCTTGTCTCTTCTTCATTGTAGGTGTCAGATTGTCAGAGACAGCAGAGGAAGTGGTCCTGCTCAGAGTTAGGCTGGTAGGCAAAGATGTTCTTGTCAAGTCCTGTCTACATTAGACCCCCCCCGAGTCATTTCTTCTTTTCTCAGACAAGTAAAAACACAAGGTAGATTTATCATGCTTTTATTTTTACTATCATACACTGTATTGCATTGTCTCCCCTGATCAACCTGTACATGACATGATGGCAAAGACAAAAAGTCAAATGATCCAAAGCACAACCATGAAAAGTTACCAAAGATTAAGTCAAACCAAAAATATATATTTCTATATAATCATTTTAATATTTGTCATTACACATTATACTGTAGCAGTCACATAAGATAAAGTGTATATAGTGCATTAAGAATAAACCTCGTTATGCAGTGAGAGTATGAGTGCCCACCCTAGGGGTATTTAAAGGTTTTTCCCATCCTGCCTTCACACTTAGCATGGATAATAAATCTGCATACACCTACTCCCATCAAATCAAGTGACATTTCTAAAGCCTCACACAGCTGGGTTCCCATATACCTGCTGAATTCCACCGCAGTGGGTGTGTTTACATGCACTCGAGGTAATATCACATTACCAAGGCAGATTTTGTTTTTACATCAAAGATAATATTTGTTCAGCACTGGTCTTGTTTTTTAGGAATAAATGCTTCATAAATTCACAGATGTATTACCTCTTTCAGTTGCAGGAGTGTTCACAGCCAAATTACCTTCTCTATACAATATGGAAACACTAATACTGAAAATGTTTAATGTTTTATTCCTTGTTTTGATACGTATCTCTTAATACGTCGATGAAGGCTTCTATAATCAGTCAATTGTGAGGGCTCTTTGACAGGCACTTTGAGTTCTTCATGTGTAATATTCCTTTTTATTTGAAACTCAATGTCAGCCTAAACCTCTAGGGTACAATATGCATGTATTTGTATGTAAATAGGTGCATGTAATCACATCCAAAGAGATTCTAATCTTCTATGCTGCTTATTTCTGACACAAAAAATTCAAAACATCCTGATTAAAACACAACACAAACCTTGTAGTTTTCTCTGATTCCTGATCATATTGAATGACTAGTGAAGCCCACTTTGGTTTAGTAAACTCCACCAAATGTTCACAGTAATTGTTGATCACTGACCATACCGGTTTGGTTCAGTTTCACCCAATCTGTCACTAAATGTTTAGATTTTTCTCAGTGTGCACACTACCTGCCTCACAGTGGCTAGAGAGTGGGAGTGGGAGCCACTGTTTTTTTTAGATTTTATCAAGGAACTGGACTAACAAACAAAAAAAATCTCACACCTACTGGTTCAGTAGGAGTCATTTTTCAGGAAATGCTGTAAATAAAGCTTTGAGCAACATCAGCCTTCACCTGTATTTATCTGTTTTTCAATTATACTTTGATACAACAAAGCTTACATTATTATTATTATGGCACACAAAGATGTTAAAATCTAAAAAGCTGAAGAGTATGTTCTCTGTCTTCCCCTACAGATGCTGTGAGAAAGCAATGTCTTGCTCAGGGTCACTTCAGCATTGTAGGTAACTGTTGCTATAATGGCAATTTAATGGATACCTACCTAATGTGCATATTTAAATTAATGTAATTTATGGCAATATTAAATTACTGCAAATTCTCAAATAAAAGTCCCTTCTCTAATAAAAGCAGAGGGAAAATGATGCAGCTACTAACAGATATTGGTAAAGTTATCATAATCAACATTTCATAAGCGTTAATTCCAAAAACAGTGTATCTTTGTTTGCATCCCCCAGGCAGAGAAATTCAACCTTTTTCATATTTCAAAATAACAGCCTCGGGTAGTCAATGATTCTGGGGGATTCTTTAAAAGGTTCCTTGTGGAGTTTTAGACTTTAGTAGCACTAGAGCAGCAATGCTCCAAAGTGCCTTAAAAATTGGCTTTGCAAATGTTTTTAACAAGAATCTGCACCCAGCATGTTCTCAGAGATGTCCATAATAGGTTTTGGTGAGCAACACTGAATGTAACTCCACAAGTTACCTTTAATGGGTAAAACTTAAGTACTGAAGGAGAATTCTTCCTAAAATACAAGAAGTAAAATTAGACACAGTAGTCTCTAATAAAGTCCTTACTCTGTGTTAAGGTGAGGTGAATAAAAGCCCAGGCCCCTACTTAAGAACTTATGGTGTACATGAGTTTATTAACTAAACACTATATGATAAATTAAATGAAAGCAAAGGTAAAATATATATATATTCTTGTGCAATAACACTGAGTCCAAGTACAAGTAATACAGGCAAAAATATAAACTGTATATTTCTTATTGTATAATATATAATTTTGGGAAAATAGCTACATTCTCTACTTTGGCTAAAAGGTTACAGCACCACAACTTCCACCAGTTTCAAGCATATAGTGAGAAACTGAAATGAATCAGAGTCTCTTGTATTTTTTTGTATTGTCACATTGCTGTAAAATCTTGCAAGGAGATAAACTCCAGTCGTCGCTAAAAACCCGCTGATCTGCTTTGTAGTTTTGTTTGGAAAAAATGTCCTCTAGTAGGAAACACTACGGTGCTCTGCAGCACTAAAAGTCAATATTTGACACCTTGTTAGAATTCCTATTAACAAATCATTTGTAGCACTTCAAAATATTACATGTAGCACCTCTGAAAAGCAAGAAAAAGAGAAGTGACATTTTTTGAGAGCAGCTTCGATGTTAGCTAAAGTTGCTCTTTTTTTTTTACTATAACAAGATTTGTGAGAATCTCACAAATTTGGGAGCTCAAGACAACACAAAATATGGTACTGAAGCATAGTATTAGGTTGTGCATAGCTCTTTTTTTCCTTGTCACTTCTGAATATGTGTGAAAGAGTGTGTGTTTGTACTCCTACAGGCTCTGTCAGTTGTCCTCTGTTCTTCTGTGTAGCCTTAATTTCCTTGACAACCCTGTTGGACAAAGAGGCAGAATCAGAGAGAAGTACAAAGCACTGAGTGAGGCCGTGTGTGTGTGTGTGTAGGTCTGGGTGTGTGCGTCTGGGAGTGTGTGTCCTTACAGAGTTGGTTCGTTTGCGTTTCCAGCAGTCTGGGTTAAGTCTCTTCTGCTCGTCAGCGAGTGCTTTGGCCTGTATAGTGAACGCGCGACGCTCCTCACTTCGCATTTTCTTCCACCGCTCGCCCAGGAGGACGCTGATCGCTCTACAACACAGACACGTACATTATTACATATCACACATGAGACACAATACCATTTCTCAACACACATGTGAAGAATCACACCTACCTGTTGTCCTTCCCTGGGTACATCTGTGTGTACTCCACTCTGAACTTCTTGGCAAACAGCATGAAGGCGTTCATTGGCCGCTTGCACTTACTTGGCGCGGCAGTGTTGCCCCCTTGTGCGCTGACAGGCCGACTTTTGGCCGCCTTTTGCTGAGTGGAGTGGGAATGGCTGGGACTGTGTGGGTCTGTGAGATGTAAACAGTTCACAAAAGGTTGCAGGTGTGCTTAAAAATATCCTCAAAACACTGCTACTTAATGTTACTGTTTATTCACACAATGAGTGAATAAGATAAAAGACCTTGTAACATGTCTCTGTCTGGAGAAACAGCTCCTCCGCTGGACTGGGAGGCGTGTCGCCGTCTGGCCATACTGCTCAGCACGTAAACCGCAGAGGAGTCCAGAGGAGTGAAGTCATAACTGAGGAGGAGCCACGTACACACAAACACAGGCACTTTAAATACAGCAGTCTAGTTTGGGTTTAAAACAGCATTAAAGGATAAGTTTGCAACTGTTTAAGCCTAAAACCATATGAACACTGAATCAAGGTTGTACTTGCTGAAATCACTTATCCTGCTCACAGTGGCCATTTAAAGATCACTAGGTGTGTTTCAAAACATGTGTCAAGCAAATATGAATCAAACTTTTAAAATGTCCCAAATAATTTAAAAAGAGAAATTTGGAATTAGGCTTGTATCATTTACTGCTTTCTAGCAGACAAACTAGGCTGTGCAGTGTCGTCAGAAGGTGGCGCAACAGACTACATGATGCATAGTTGTAATAAACAGTAGAAGAAGCTGGAAACAAAACCAATGATAGAAGAAGAAAAAGCAAACAAAACTTTGTCCATCTGGAAGAGAAAATGTTAAGGCTTCCAAAGCTATTTTCAATTAAAAGTGGTTATGGTTCGTGCTATAATAAGGACGAAGACAACAAAAGAAGTTGTAACAGCTGATCAGTCATGTAAGTCAAATGTTCAGAACTTATTCAGAAAAGGTAATTCAATCTTTCATACGGCACATTAAACCTTTTCAAACAAACTACCTGAAGTGAGCATAAAACCTTTGTTGTGAAATGTGTCTTTTTTTTAGGATTTTTTCTGTTTCCATTAACTTTTTCTTATGTGATTCTTCAAAGTGCACATGTGAATACTGAATGGACTCATGGCTACTGTCTACGGCACTTACAATGGAAATGATGGGGACAAAATCCACAGCCTTCATCAAATCTGAAATGAAGCTAAAATGAACCTTCACTGGTGTGAGTTTAACAAACCAAGTAAATTTCTTCCAAAGTTACAGCAATGTCAGAAAGAAAATTCCCTCCACTGGAGCTAACAAAGGAAACATAGTCAAAAGAAGGCTGTTACTCAGCTAAATTTGCACAAAAGAAAGACTGTCAATTTGGTTCCCCATCAGTTACAGCCAAAAACACACGAGGGATTTCTTAATGTCCAGTATAAACAGGATGGATGATTACAAAAAGCAACCTGATTATTGTTTTAAGACAATCTTGAAAAACTACAAACGTGTCCTTTAACACCTGTTAACCTGTTCCTCTGTTAAACCTGCCCATGCATTCACTTTCTACTGGTACTGAATCATGACACTGTGTTCTACTTTACCTTTTGAATGTGTCAAAGACCAGTGAATCATCCGTGTGCTTTGCATCTCTGTGTCCAGGAGGAAGACACACATCTCCTACTTCCATTTCATAGCATGGTATCCCATAATGCACCACAGTCAGGCTGGGGTAGAATGACGACCACCCTGGCAGAAGGAAGGGCAGAGTATGTGTGAAACCGTCTCTAGATATTATAATTTAATAGTTTTCAGTATTTTCTCTTCAACCACACTCTTACCTTTGTTTTTGACATAGAAGGGGTGATCAAGGTGGCAGCGGGCCGTCATGGGGGTACATCCAAACGCCCCGGGGTCAAAGGTCAGCTGTAGGACAGCCTGACCAGACAAAACAATCTCTGCATGCTCCACCAACTGCAGACCCTCAGAACCATAACTCTGCAAAAGAGCGAGCAGTGGTTTTACACAATATGCTGGTATTTTGTCTTGCTTATTTTTGAATACATATATTTTGCCTTCAGTTGTCAGTATGCCTATTTAGGTTTTTCTACAGAAAGCTGATTGTGCTGCTGGTAATAATGCAAAACTTGACAAAAATAGACTCTGCAGCAATCAAGTCATTCCAGAGATGCTAAATCAAAAAATATAGATGGATCAAAGGCTTGTCAGTCTGCTGCTTGCTTAATGTACCTTCAGAAATCTGGACTGCTCTTCATCAACAGAGTCTTCCTCCAAGTCCTCCACATCCTGCCACTGCACATTAGAGCCACTGTGGAAACGCAGATGAGTTCCTGGTGACAGAGACGAGTAGTTTTTCATCACACATGACACGCATATACATTAAAAGACACAGATCCTTGAAACTCTTCTTCTTCCTTCAATTTAAACATCTTTAAATTCAAGCACAGAAACAAGCCACTTTGATTGACTCCATTTGTGTGTATCTACCTTTGAGGAAGCAGTGCCAGGCGGTTGGTGGGCAGGAGAAGCTCCAGCCCATGTCTTCATCATCAGACAGAGAGGATCTGGTTGACACCGCAGAGCCACATTCGCTGCTCTTCTGTGAAATAGGAAGAGAAGCAGGAACAGCCGTGACTGGGAACGAATCAGTTGCCTTCATCCGTACTGTAAGCCACACAGATCTAAAGACTGCAGGTTTAGACTGGAACCAAACAACTTAGTGTCTCTAACTGTAATACAGTCATTTCAGTTGGATGCAGAGCTGTAAGTTGGCTCGGATGAATGACAGTGATTGTAAAGTAAACATTAGCTGTACCCTGCTGCGCCGACGCTCCCTGAGGTGACCCCTGGAGGACGACAAGGTGCTGCTGGGGAGAGGAGGAGGAGGCCGAGCGTAGGAATGTAGATCACTGCTGGTGCTCGGGATGCAGACTGAAGACGAGCTGAAAATGACAGAGGCTTTTAAGTGTGAATGCTGAGAAAATCTCCTGACAATTAACTACAGGGTTTTTTCCTGGATCAGAAAGGGCCTTTCGGGGGTGACTACACACAACAGTAAGCATGACTCAGTCTGTGTTGCCTTAGTGGACAGAAGCCTATGCATTTTCCTGTTACTTCTGATTATTTGATTAGTAAAAAAATGTCTGTTATGCAGCAGTTCATGCAACAACAATGAACAAAACTGGTTTGAAATGTATTATTTTTTTTTATTATTCTTAATTCTTTGGCCCTAGTGATTTACTGTTGGTGCCGGCTGAAACTTACTTCAGGCGGAACTGACAATTTCTCTACGCATGAAAAACCCTGATCTACTATTGGGAACAACGACACAGGATAATATGTCAGGGTTGCAGCGATTATAATGTTCCTATAACACCTATACATAATTTCTTAATGCTGGCCGATGCTTGAACCAGTCACTTGGAAGCTGCATTGGACGAGCATGTTCGTGTCAGTCTGCCACATTGTTTAAACACGCTAGTTTTAGACTCCGTTTGATGTGACTGATCACCTTCATTGAACAAAAAAAAAATGATTAAAGCAGTAAGTTCACTTGTATTCTGGAAAACTATTTCAACGTGGTCTCAAATTAAATCCATCTGTACAAATGCAGCAGCATGGACTGAGCCAGCAGATGTCGCCATTTTTGATTGTATCAAATGTTTGAAAACATTGAACCACTTTCAACACAATTGTTTCATAATGATTCAGTGCTTCAGAGAGCTTTGTTTCCACCATCACTATCATGAAGACAAATGGGGAATTTCCTCTGAGCTGTTTCAGGGACTTTTTACAATCTGAGGAGTAGTTTACTTCCTACAAATTTCAAGTGACACATTGTAAGGCTGATCCTTATATCTACTTTTATATGTATACATGTATACACAGGACATACATTTAAACTCATAAATGTATTCATAAAAATGTGGACGAAGGTAAATTTTGACTTCTTTGGCAGGTGATCAGAAATTGGTAGGTGGAGTTGTACTGACTGTTTATGTTCTTTTAGATTTGTAAAATGCTTTGTGAGTCACAGAACTATTCATACTACCATATGTTGGTACCTTTAGAATTTAAGACTCAAGTTTAGGTAATGGAAATGTACAAAGTGCACCTACCAGCTGCGAGGAGACTCCTGTAATAGTGGGCTCTGAGGTCCAGTGGCGATGTGTGCCAGTTGTGTCAGCCAGTGTGTGTCTGGAGGCTGTGAGTTGTGTGCTTGTGTGTGTGCATGTCGTTCCTGGTGCGACACGCCCACCTCCACCTGGTAAACAGGTGCTGCTGTTGCTTCTTCTTGAACCTCCTGTAGGTCTGGGAGGTCGTCTGGGAGAAGAAAACAAACACCAGCTGAATAGGTCAGTTCACAGAGAATATTTATCATGTGAAAAACTGGAGCCCACATGAATCATGCTGTTCTGTGTTAAACTCGGTGCTCGCTCTTGTTCTCTTTACCGTATTCCATGTAACTGTCGCTGGTGGGGAAGTCAGGTGATGAAGGGAAGTGTTCGTCACAGCGGAGCGGATCATGTGATTGGTCTCCATCTGTATCCATTACCATTCCTGAAAGTGACAGCAAAGCAACAAGAGGAGATTACTGAGGTAAGAAGCATGCTAGGAGCTTTACAGGGTCAATTACAACTAGCTTCAATTCCACAGCAACTTTCATTTAGTTCATAGATGAATGCAGCATCTAGAATGACTCACGTGTTATTTACTGAGCACAATTCCAAAGTAATGTCATCAGTCATTGTTTGTATAGCACTTCTCATGCAAATGGAAAGTAACACAAGTGCTTTTCAGAACAAAAGGAAACAAAAAACTATCAAAATACTACCCTTCCAACCTCATCAATCCCAATCCCCCCATAAACAATTGTTATAACGGATGACTCAATGAAAACAGGGACTGAGGAGCTGAGGAAACGCTGAGTAATAATACAATGAGGAAACATCACAGGCACGGCAAGTCAAACATTCTCAACAGCAAAATGAGACAATAATAGAGAGGTGGAGTGTTGAAAGACAGATAAAATAAACTAAATAATTAGACAAGTAATTAATTAAATAACTGAATAAATGTAATCAATTAAAAGCAATACTAAAATGGGAAGTCTTGAGTTTGCGTATTATTCAACAACAAATTACATATAGTATACACATCTTTTTAAAACTCAAAAATCTGCTAAATAAAATTTTAATTCATCGCTCACTATTAAGTATTAGGTAGTAATAATAATAACAGGGTTTGCAAAGAACAGCTTTTGCAGTTTCAAGGAACAGTCTGGTAGTTGCAGACAAACTCCACCCATTTTACACATGAAGATAAGCTTACTCTGCTGTATTATGTTCTCTGTTGCTTTTCCAAGATCTCAAAGAAACAACCACTAATTATGTCATTAGGGTTTTTTTTGCCATGGGCTTGGAAACTACACATTGTTGACAGAAAGCCAGTGTTGCAAACAGGAGGTGTAGCATTTAAAGAACACAGCTGTTAGCCTGAGTCTAGCCTGGGTCTGACAAAAGACTACAAAGAAGCTAAGGAGTCACGTAATACTGAGGATTCAAAGTTTAGATATCTTCATTTCAACCTTTCTTTTTTTTTATCCAACTTTTACAAATCCCTTAACTTCACCACAGTGATTGCTAAACCACTGGAGTGGCCCTTTAAGAGTTCTGTGTGAGTAATGAAAGTGTGGGAGCTGCTGCAGTCCTCTGCTCTGTGGTTACCTGTGTGTTCAGCCTGAGGCTCGGACTCCTGCAGGTTGTGATATTTGGGATCACTTGGCAGCACAGCTGGAGTCACCACCTCCCACACCATCATGTCCACTCACTGCAACATGTAGAGAGCTGATTGATACACTGACATATTCTACTTTTTTTGGCCTAATAATTATGAAAGTTTTAAGATATATGACCCAGAGATAAGACTAATCTAAACATTTACATCTCAACTGGTCATGTTCCAAAATCCCAATGCACCCAACCACACCCACACACAGAAACATAATCCTCCACTGAGCTGTAATGTATAGGCTATAAATGGTTGGGGTGACATAGGGTGACAGTGGTTACCTCATAGCAATCCTAAGTTTAGACACATTTTCACAGCTCAAGTTCACTATTGAGGAAGAATGGAATACGAATATAAAATAATGTAACACTATAATAATATACAATGTTTTAAAGTGTTCAATATCAAACATGTAAATACCCCCTAATATATTTATATATTTCAGAATTTTCTCGTCATGTGACTACGTCTTGTTTATAAACTTTTGAGATCCTGCACGCATGCGCACATAAAGCCCATTCATTCAATACCGAGAAGGGCAGCGATAATACAGCGGAATTAAACGGTCAAAACGAGTGAAAAAGCACGACATGAATCCCCCAAATCGACCTGAATGGTGCGACACTGTCGAGTGACATTAAACGTTACAACTGTCAACGTTTTTACGCTTCGTACAACTTCAGACGAAGCCGTGTTATTTGTCGCGAAACAAAGTGCCGTTGAAACCCTGTTGTTACGTCGACCAAAGAAGAAAAGACGACGAAACGCGTTATCGCCACAATTTTAACTACCATAATAATGTCGTGAAAGAGATTCGGAGTGTGAAAACATGACAAAACAGAGTAAAATGGACGCTCCATCCTATTGCGCAAAAGGTCTTTCAACAAAACAACTAACGTCAACAATGAAGCTTTACGGAGCCACCAGCGAAACTACATTTACGACTAAAAACAAACGTTGTCAGCTTCACATTGTTACTCCTGTAGCAAGTTTAAGGTTAAATCATTCAAATTGTGAAGTTACTTCTCAAATTCGACGCTTAAAAAGCTATAAATGATTTCAATGAACTTTCCTTAACTCACCAAAACAGTCGCCTTGTACGGAAAAGGGGGCTGGTATAAACACAGTTTCCCAAGCTCTCCTATTGGCTCGACGAGACGTCAATCAATGGCTTCTCTCACTCTCATTGGTCAGTTCCGTGCGAGCTGGCTCTCTTCATTATCATCACCACAACAATAAAACACTGGGTGGGTTCAAATGGTAAAACATGGCAAAGTGCCACAAGTGACAGTAAAAACCCATCTAATTCTTTGTATAATGAACACATCTTCTTTTCAACATATTTCAAGACTAGACAGAAACAACTTGTCTGCTTTATTGATTGTTGAGACTCTCTGCAGTATGTGAAATTATCTTGTAGTTATAAAATATATATGAATAGCAGGAGACAGACTTCTTATTAGTTGTAGTAGATCAAACAACCTTAACAGTTTCAGCCAAATAACCTGTTTTGGCCTACTCTTGTGTTTCAGACACATGTTTGCAACTGCTATATAAAGCTCTTAAGTACATTCTTTAGTGTAATTATAGATGTGTCGCTGCTGCAAGCTGGACAAAGTGAAGCCATAATCAGAGTGAGGTACACATGGCAGAGTTTGCTGTGTTATCATCCTTTTTTGGCAAATAAAGCTGCAGATCAAGTTAAAAGAGAACAACCATTATGTCAACTGAGTGAATAACCATTAATGCGTTGCAGTTCCTTCATAGTTTAAACAAATGCCAGAGACTGTTTAGCCCACTGGACCAGTCAAGCCCTGCATGTTTAAATTCCTTACATAAGCAGAATAGCTGGGTGAAACAGAGATGATTTAAGGCATCAAAGACACCCTTGGCCCAGGTGTGAGAGCACCACGTCTAGGTCTCTGCTGTCAGAGAGTCTTTGAAATATTATGGAAGTGCCCTGGTCACAGAAAAATTACACCAAAATGGGATAGTTGAAAATGCTAACAGTAAAAACTGCTGAAATAATATAACATTTATATAAATATTTAGCTTATAATTGACATATGTAGGGTCTGTAGTGTCACTGTCCTCCAGTGGTCACAGTGTGGAACTACATGAGGGCAGGAAGAATCGAGTTAGACAATAACACATATGAAAATTTCCTGTTGGTCCTTTCATATCGTAATAATAATCAATTACAGTAAAAATATTAAACCAAAATAAACTAAATTGAAAAAAATCATATTATTATTATTATTATTATCATTATTATCCTCTTTTTCTTATTCTTATTCATCAATACGGATTTGAGTCGAACTGAGCTTTAATGTATCTATTTTTGTGTTGACTTACACACAGCATGTAGTCTGTGTGGTGGATAATGTTCCTGTCACGTTCTTTGATTTGTTCTAAATTATTCTAACACACTTAGGGTGAAAAAATGAGCAGAACCAGTGATCCTTGGTCCACCTGTAGGTTTATCGTACACTAAACAGAATACACAAAACAAGTAAGTCTGAAGAGGAAGTTAACATTGTCACAGAATGCGTTTACTTAAAAAACATTCTTTACCCTCCTGAGTGTGAATTACAGGCCCACCAAAGCGTCATAATCACCTGATTCTCCCCTCCTGTTCAGGAGCTGCACATCCTGTTTACATCAAAACTTCAAACAACATGTATGTTTGACTGTTGTGTACTCATTATTGTGGCCTTGCACAATGTTTTCTGAGCAGGGCTTACTAAAAAAAATATAATCAAAGCTGTTTTGGGCAGTTCACTTATGGATTGTCCTCACATAAATTTACTAAGAGGCTCCCTAAAAACAATTTAAATGATTAGAAAAAAATCTGACCATAGTTACTACTTTATTATCTTTAAACACTCCTGTTGCTTTTTTAACATACTTTTGTAGAGTGTGGGTTCAGGTTTTTGGGCTTCTATTTATAACAAAAATGATGCCATACTGGTGTTTTATTTTGAAGGGCAGCCGGATGTGTTGTTCATGTTTTAACAGGAGAAAGTTAACCGGTGACTTTGACAACCTCTCTGAGTAGAAACGCAGCGTTTCCTTCATCCAGGCTTTGGACACAAACTTAGAAACTACTTTACTCAGGCTGTGCTCTCTTCATTTAGCCTAAATGCCGAAGTGTTCGTCCGCAGGTCGGGGTTCCGTTGCCTCCTGCGTTCATTGGTGAGTCACCAGCAGCTTTCTGTGACTTATTTCACTGAAGTGTCGCCTCTGAATGTGATTATTATGGCAGCTGTACCGTTAGACCGCAGGCTAACCAGCTCTGCTACACTTAACTCTCCATGTACACGCTAATTTACCGCTTGTTGAGCAGTTTAAAACGACTTTTGTCAGCGGACTTCACCATGTTTGTGAGACGGTCGTCAAAACAGCAGCAGACTGTCTGTACAGTTTTAGTTCATCCATGCTGCGGCTGGTTTTGCTTCCTGCTTTTCAAAGCTTCCTCTGCTGATGTGAAAGAAGCAGAAGGGAAACTCCAGCAGTAATCCTATGACTTCTACCACTTCAGACTGTGGAGATGGTTTTAAACATCACTGTGGTGTGGTCAGTGCTGTTAGGAACGACCCAGTGGTTTATACATTAATCCTACTTTGTTAAAACTACTAATCCATCATAGTGTTTTAATAATACTGTCAGCATTTCCTATAAATCCATTTCTGATTCTGTTTATATAGTAACATCTCCTCTGGTCTTTATTTAACATCACTGCTAAGCATGCTGCTGTCATCAGTATATTTACTACCTTCATTCTGCTAATGGCAGTTTAAAATGAGAAGATTGTGAACATTTGAGGTGTTTTGTTGTTTTCTATCCTGATAAGCTGAATCTCCTAGGGCTCACATAAAGAGAGATGTGTTTAATGGTTGTAAATTTATGTTTATCATGTTACGCCAATGTTAGACGGCCTTCAGTATCCCATGTCTGAAGATTCTAAGTCATCCAGGTCAAGGTTATCCTTGTGGTTTCAATCGTAGAATCTGGACTGGTTTGAGTTTCTCAAAGTTGCTCCACCTCTCATCCAAGAGGCTTCATCAGTTCTACACTGGTTGGTTGGGAGTTCCAGATTTTTATGGTATAGCTCCTGAAGAGTTAAAAAAAAAAAAATCTGGAACTCCCAACCAGTCAGTGTAGAACTGATGAAGCCTCTTAGATGAGAGGTGAAACGTCTTCGAGAAACTCAGGCGAGTCCAGATACACGCTATGATTGAAACTACGAGGACTTCACTCTCGCAAGAATAATATAAAATTAGATTTTTTAACAACTTATTGAATTTTTATCACAAATTATAAGCAATGATTCTGTTTTTGTGATACAGTTTGTCAAATCTGCTGAATCAGTTATGAAAGTTCAACAGAAACAACATTCTCTTCATTTTTGTGAACAAGTATTTCATATTAAAAACATTCCATGTGTTTTGTTTTGTATTAGTGTGACATGCACTTACGTGTGGTTCTGAAAATATCACTAGTTCACTTCTGCATTATCACTTTTTTTGTTAATGTTGTCAAAGATGGGGCTTTTCATGATGACTTCATGTTTATAAATATATATCTGAACTCCCCCATAGTCACAGATCATTTGATCTACTTTTTCAGTATTGTAAAATCTCAATCACTGGCATAATGAAGAAAATTTTAGGCATTTGTATTTAATAATTCCTGACACTGAGATGTTGTTGTTCAAACATGGCCTAAATGCACAAGTATTTTTTACTTCAAGCAAAAATGCCACAAATATCTTCTAGAAAACATCAGAGATGGTGGAGCAGAACTTGATGACCTGAGATGGACTGATCCATCTGATGACTATTTTAAATAGCCTTAGTATGTAATGTTTACATGTGCTACTTTTACAGCTTTGAAATTAATTATTAGCCTGTTTTTTCTTCACAAAGTCTATTCAACAGACCTCTAACATAGGTTATTTTGTTAGAATTTTATCATCTTGCTGAAATAGCTACAGAATCTTTTAAAATACATGAGAAGTCTTACAATAATGTAATAGATGCAACACATGATGTAAAAAACAGGATGTATTGAAACTCAAAGTTCACACTAGATGGCGAAAAACATTATTGGAGGCATTAATTTGTGTTTAAGGTGTAAAGTGAACACTGAAACCAACCCAAATGCTCACTTAGCAATGCCTAAAAGAAGAGAGTGATGGGATGATGAGAAGAAATGCTTAATGAAGAGGGAAGCAGCTACAGAGATATCACTTGAAATCAGTAAAACAGCTTCCATTACTTCCTTAAGAAGAAAACATATTGTGTCTCCAACAAGAACCACTAAAGAGTAGGCAGAAAACAGTCATCACAGTTGTGTTAACATTGTTTCCAAAGCTGTATGTCTGCAGGAGCATTTGATTAATAGAGAAAAGGATCGATCATGCTGCAGTTCATTCATTTAGACAGAGCAGGAGTAAATGGGCCCCACTGTTAGTGTTTGCCAGACATCACGTCTCATCTCAGCCTCCCATTTCACCAGAAAATAGATCCAGTTACAGAAACGAGACTTTCTAAGTAGAGTTTCGTTGTAACTGGACAAACTCACTGAATAGAGGTTTTTGATGATAGTCAAAAACCTCAAGTCACAGATCAGAGTTTTCCGAGAGATGTCCAACAGGTGCTGCAGGTACAAATGTCTGCTCTAATAGTTGTCAATGTATTTGCCTTCCTGGTCCTTCTTATCGTCAAAACTGTGCCGTCAAAAACCACATCGGTCAGATTAGTGATGGACAGTACTTTTTTGTGTTTCTGTTTCCATGTCTTGTCCTCCTCCAGCTAGGCGATGGACGAGCAGCAGATCCAGGTGAGCGACGAAGAGCCTGAAGTCCTGCGAGAAGAGAACCGAAGGAGGAGAAGGAGAAAGAAAGCCATCACCTCGTCGTCCTGCACCTCCATGGATCAGATCTCAGTAGAGTTTGTTCTGCCCACCTCGGCGAGGGGAGGAAACGGACCCGACTCACTGCTGCTGGAGGTGGCTGGAAACTGGACCGTAGAACAGGTGGGCTTGTTTGCTTGTTTTTAAATAACAAATGGGGATTATTTGTGCGTTTAAACATGAATTTCAGTGATTGAATGAAATAATTTATCATGCATATTTCTTGTTTTTCAGGTGAAAGCTCAGGTGTGGCTGAAGGCGGTGACTTTAAACCTCTGTCCAGACTTCTACCAGCGGTTTTCTCCCGACCACTGTATCCTGCTCTACCAGAAGAAAGGCAACGTTTGTGAGATTTATGACAAGCACCAGGTCTTCCAGACACTAGATTGCATTCGCTACTGGAGAGGTACCACGACTGCTGCTCCCTGCACTCACAGACTAACCTGGTGTGCTTTTGTTTTTCTGATGATGGAAAACACGTGTGTGTTGTATTTCCAAAGCTCTGAAGAAGGACGTGGGTCGGATCCAGCTGGTGCCGCGTCCACAGCCCTCGGAGGAGTCCCTGCAGTACCAGCGCTACCTGAACTACCTGATCGGCTACGACGTCACTGATGTCAGCAACGTCCACGATGATGAGCTGGAGTTCACACGCAGGAAGCTGCTGACACCGCGACGCATCGAGCTGTCAGACCGAGACCCAAACCTTTATTCCATGGACCCCTGGGTGACCCGCAAGCCACTGCCTGAACACCTGCGTACCAAGGTGTGTGACTTTATTATTGCAATGACCCACTCATGAACTGCCTCATATAATGCAGTCGCCCCCAAACATATTCTATCATGGCACATATTCTTTGCAGTTACTTGCTGCTGAAAGAAACTGTATTATTGCATGAAAGTAATACAAAGCTACAACTTGTATCCATATGAACTATTTGCTGAAGTTGCTCTACTAGACCTACAGATTTACAAACCCACTGCAAATGAGCTGCTTTTGTCTGAGATATCTCACCTCAGCTTCCTCATGAGTTTATCTGATGGCTGCTGGTGGTGTGTTTAGCTCACTGAGACACTGAGACATTCATGTTTTACAAGGAAGTTGTTAGACTTATAAGAAGGTTCATTCTCATGTAACATTTTAAACTCATTCTGCAGTTCACATCCCTGATAAGAGCTTATTACAGGACTGCAGTCAGAACTGGCAGTAAAGTAACACAACAGCATGTTTGGATTCCTTTTTCTTGTGAATGGACAGTTAGGGGGCTTATGATATGACCGAGTACAGGAATATACAGCACGATACAGTACTCACAATGCAAATACAGTGTACTATTGTCCCCCTAGGAAAAGCTTTCTGGGCCTAGCGCTGCTGCATCTACCCTGTTTTAAATACAGAGTACACAGACATGTGACACTCAACCAAATGCACATTTTCACACATTCACGTGTCATTAATGACAACTTATTGCACAGCTTAATACTACTCAAGTGAAAGCAACATATTGCATGATTTAGAGAACATACAGCACAACAGTCAGGCTCCTTTCGGGGGTAAGGCACCAGTATCTCAAACTATAAACTTTCTATTGACCGTGTTGATTACAGCTGCAATGAATAATCGATTAGTTGTCAACTGTTAAGTTAATTGCCAATTACTTTGTTAATAGATTAATCAGTTTGAGTATTTTTTTGAGAAAGAAACTTCCCTGATTCCAGCTTCTTAAATCAGGATATTTTCTGGTTCCTTATTTCCTCTATGACAGTAAACTGAATATGTTTTGGGACAAACAAGACATTTGAGAGTGTCATGTTGAGCACTGGGAAACACTGATTTTTTCCATCTTCTTCTTACATTTTATCAATCAATCAAGTAATTGATTATTTAACAAGATAATCGACAATGAAATTACTTGTTAGTTGCAGCCCTAATGTGAATAGACAAAGACACAAATGATTTTTTATGGTCCATGTACCATAAGTGCTAATTAGTGCTTCCAGTGTCTCTCTGTGTGGATCCAATTAGTCGACTGATTGATTGGTTGATTGGTTGGTCTGTTGAGGTGAGACAAGTCAGAAATATAGAAATGTATTAATGAATTGACTGATTCTTAGTTGAAAGTTAGATTTTAGAGTTGAATTTACTGAATGTCTTCCTCCAACTTGGTGATTTATTGTTGAGTATCCTTAATTCATTCGCATGATTCTGTAATTTACTAACTTGATGTTTCATTATTTAGCCTTGCCATTCATTCTTATCTCTCTGTTCTCCTGTCAGATCAACAACAGTCATATCTTGGTAGTGATCCACATCAGGACAGCCAGCCAGACCATCAAAGTGTCCATCGATGACACGCCAACACAGGTAGACATATATGTTTGTTGCTTCCTGTTTGATCACTGTACCACTCCTTGTACTGTTTTCTCACGGTTTTCCTTCTTGCTTAGGTGTTGGCGAGCTTTTTTGCCAAGACAGCCAATAAAAGAGTTTTGCTGGGCATCCCTGAAAACATGTGTGAGACAGACTATGTGCTGCGTGTGTGTGGCAGGTATGGACCATGCTAAAACTCACCTGCAATGTCACAGAGTAACTGACTGGATCAAGTTATAGAGAGAGGTTTTAGTCAGAAATGTGTTAATGTTACATATTTTACATTTGAATGCAACCATTTCACAGGGAGGAGTACCTGTATGGAGAGAAACCTCTACAGAACTTTAACTGGGTCCGTCAGTGCCTGAAGAACGGGGAGGAGATCCACCTGGTTCTGGAGAATCCACCTGATCCTGATCTAGATCTGGTCCAGAAGGAGGACTGGGCTCAAGTGGATGACTGTACTGGAGTCGCCGGTAACCAGTTAAACTGAGATGCTAGTTTTGTGATATATGACCAGCCTCTTTACTTACTCTCCCAACTTTGCTTCACAGGTACTCATGAGCAGCTGACCATTGATGAGAAAGACCATGAGCGAGTGTTCACCATCTCCATGTGGGACTGTAACAGAAAGTTCAGGGTGAAGGTGCTGGGGATTGACATCCCATCCCTCCCCAAAGTCCCAGAGTTCATTGTCTTCATCGAGGCCAGCATCTTCCACGGCCAGCAGCTTTTAGCCCAGGTAACCTAAGTATGCAGTAATAACACTTTTCACATATACAAAAGAGAAGATTTGGCTGCTGTGGTCTGCATTGATCAGGTAGATTCACAAGGCATGATGTCTAATATGTAAACAAAAAGATACAGCAATTTTTAATAAATGTTTGAATGTACAACTAATGATAAAAGGATTAAAACTAAAGATCTATGTTTATATTAGAGTTAACCCCAAATACAAACTTGCCATAAATAACTATAATTTTTTGTTTCATAGCCACATGGACAGCTGCTGTCAAGTCTAACCTCTGTGCCAAATAAACTACATTTCTTGGGACTACGTCACAATAAAAGGCACCTTTTAACTAGCTTGTTGAATGCTTTCAGTGGAAAGTAGCAGCATTTGGAATTGTTCAGTTTGCATTAGCAGTGACTTAGTGCACTCATGTATATTAGGAGCATGGACTGTATATTTAAAAGTCTATGAGAAAATGACATCTGCCTGTAAATAAAAGATAGATGTAGCCATCATGACATCACCCATTAGTTTGTAGGTGAAGTCTCAAGTTTGAAATTTATCTGTTTTGACACCGTACATGATAAGCAAAGGGCAGATCTGACTGAGAACCCGAGAACGTTACACACACCCATATGGTTGTGACTTGTCAGTGAGAAGCCCTGCCCTTAAGCACACCCTGCTTTATCATCTGTTTTATTTTAAATGGTACTATAACTGACCAAGTAAACCATGCTGTATTGAAACCAGCAATTCAGACCATTTCCTCATTAAGAAAATGTTTTCTTAGATAAGAAATCAAGTGAGAAGAAGAAGGTTCATTGTCTCATACATTTCTATACAATCAGACTTGTTACAACCAGGAGTCCCCCGTTAGAAAGAATGCAGGTGAAAGTCACTTCCACATTGACTATGTCCATCTTTTATATAGAGTCTGATGTTAGTACAGTAAGCACTGATGCTGATATCAGAGATAATATTCAAACAGTAATGATGGGGGACATGCTGTTTACTGGAAAGGTAATTTGAATCAGTACTAACAATGAAAACTTCTGTACTGTATGGAAAGGTAATTACAGAATGGAAGTACATCGAATGAGTGGCTGAAAAAGACTAGCTATAAATAGACACGTATACAGCAACATATGGAAAGGAAATAAAGTTAAATACTAAATTTAATTTTTTAGGAGAGGACAACCTCCAAAAGTTTTAATGAAGAAGTGCTGTGGAACTGCTGGTTGGAGTTTAACATTAAAATCAAGGACCTGCCTAAAGGAGCACGTCTCAACCTCCAGGTAAAGTCAGACATTTCACTGAAAGGTGGTGTAATCACTGTAACCAGTCTTTAAATATCTATCTATCTATCTATCTATCGATCTATCGATCTATCTATCTATCTATCTATCTATCTATCTATCTATCTATCTATCTATCGATCTCTCGATCTATCGATCTATCTATCTATCTATCTATCTATCTATCTATCTATCTATCTATCTGTCTATCTATCTGTCTATCTATTGATCTATCTATATGTGTGTGTGTGTGTGTGTGTGTGTGTGTGTGTGTATTTTGTTGGTAGGATGAGAGTTTTCATGTGTCTAGTAAAGGAACTAACTAATGAATTACGTTAGAGATGCTGGTCCACTGCATTATTAGTTCATTCTGTCTTCTTATTTCATGTCCAGGTGATCTGTGGGAAACAACCCCAAACACCAAACTCCAAAGCAGGCTCCTATCAGGATAGTTCAACAGGAACCAGCAGCCTGGATGGTAAAATCGTGTCACATTTGACCACCTGTCATGTTGAAAGTCTACAGAGGGAAGCTTCATTCTGTCTGTCTGTTTGTCCATCTTTCAGGAAAGACCAAGAGTCGTCTCCTGTACTACGTCAACCTGCTCCTGATCGACCACCGCTCTCTGCTCCGCCAGGGCGAGTTCATCCTCCACATGTGGAAGATGCCAGAGAAGAGTGAGGAAAGCAGCAGCAGCATCAACGCAGACAAGCTCACGTCGGCCACCAACCCAGACAAAGCCTCCTCCATGGCCATCGCCATTTTACTGGACAAGTACTGCTACCCAGTGGTGCTGCCCAAGAGCCGGGACGTGAGCCGGGACGTGAGCCGGGACTATGGGGCTGCGGGGGAGGAAACAGAGGGAGGGGAGAGAGGTCAGAGAGAGATGCCCAACCACCTGAAGAAACAGTTTGCGGCCATTGTGGCTACTGACCCCCTCCATCCTCTCAGTCCTGAGGACAAAGAGCTGCTGTGGCACTTCAGACATGAGTGTATGCGTGACCCCAGGTACTTTTTGTTTCCCTCAAACAAACAACAAAGTGTTTAACTCTTTTCGTTTCACTTTTTACTGAACATCTCATTTCCTTGTGTCCTCAGGGCCTACCCAAAGCTGCTGGGCTCAGTCAGGTGGGGGAAACAGGAAGATGTTTTGGCAACACATCGTCTGTTGGAGCGCAGCAGTGCGTGGGACACCAGGTAAAAGAGTTTTTACACTGTCGCTCTAGGTATGCATTCTCAGTAGGTTCAATGTCACATCATCACATGTCGTCATGCTGTTTCTCCTCAGTGGTCTGGATGTTGGTCTGGCCATGCAGCTGCTTGACTGCCACTATTCAGATGCTCAGGTTCGCTCAATGGCCGTCAGGAAGCTGGAGACGCTGGAAGATGATGATGTGCTCAGATATCTTCTCCAGCTTGTACAGGTGTGTCCATTCTTCTCATTTGCAATGTTTATCCTTTTGTGCTTATCTGTTAAAGCCAGTGCAGCTCAGTCTAGTTGACTTTTCAAGTACTTGCACTTGGCATGAATGTTTTCCTTTTCTGCTGAGACATTTCACACATGTTCAGACACATAATGCAGTTTATATTCCACTGCATTCATCCGATAGCTTACTTTGCAGATAAAGATGCCACATAGAACACCAATAATCAGATTACAGAATTTAATACATTGCTATTTTAGTTTTTGAGTTTTGTAACTACTCCATTGATTAGTTGAGTAATCAGATAAAGAATACTTATTAACCAGAGAAAATAAGACAGGTGATTTAAAATGACCATACAATTAACATATAATTGGTTTTCTTTTTTTAGAAGATTTAAGATGAATTTACATTTTTTTTAATTGCTGAAATTTCATCTCCCCAATACTACAACTAAGTCCTATATAGAGTCTAGACAAGATATCAGCTCTGGAAAAATCAGAAAAGATAATGAAACATGTTGTAGCTGGTCCTTAATGATTATTTTGAGGATATCTGTTGGAATCTGGTGGGACCGTCAAAAAAATTACACCGCACTGTGAAAAATGTCTGACATTAGCAGTTAGCTAGTTGGACAGCAGGTTGATGAATCGTCTCTGTATGTGTTTTACTGCTGGTAGCTGATTTAGCATTAGCCTGTCTGATAGGTGGCATAGCCTTAAACTGTATAGAATTTATGTGTCAGTGTATGATGTATGTTGAGACTCTGGACGTGTTTGTGTTGGTCGGCTCTATGAACTGGATGCTTTTTGCTGCAGAGCTGAAGCATCAGCGTCAAGCTGTTGTAGCAGGCTGAGGTTTTTGGTTTTTGTTTTTTACTACATGAAGTGATACCAACATTTTGACACTTTCCGTGGTTTTCTCTGGCCTGTCGCTGCCCTTCACCACTTTAGCTGAAGCTATTTTTGTTCTCTTTCTGCATTTTGCAATCCACATGAAACACAGTGAAGCTGCATACAGCCATAACAAATCTTCAATGCAAAAAATGTGCATCAATGATTTTTAGAAGTCAAGTTACATGACTTCACAGGGACTCATTACAACCATAATTTTCTTACTTAAGGTTAGAAATGATCTTACGATTACCAGCCAGTTAGCTTAGCTTAGCACAAAGACTGGAAACTGGGGGAAACAGCTAGTCTGTCTTCTTCCTCTACTGACCAGCCTGTTAGCGCTGTGTATTACCTCTTTTATACGAGAGCTTGCCTGAGGGCTGAACAATTTGGACATGCATATGTAATTGCGATTCTTCTGACATGTGCTGCTATTTGATTTGCAAAATAATGTTTTAAAGTCAAGCTTCAGGTCAGCATTCACTGTGTAATGGATTTAAAGCATGAATCATTACTAACATGTGTGATATTACTGAGAGTATGACTGTCACATAAGGAGGAAGCATGAGTTTGTAAAGCCATTGACACAACAGTTCAAACCCTGAGTCAGACACACTGTATATTTAACCTAAATTACAGCCTTTGCATCTTGCTAATGGAATTGTTTCAGTTTCAGATTTAAAATGTATTGTTCAGCCCTAATTTGGACTGAACTCTTGCTATGAGCGCTACTGGAGTCATTATACCATCATTGTTGATTCAGATGAAGATTAATACTAACACACGCCACATTTGTCTGGACATCACAAAAATGATTTGAGATGGTGAAACACTTCTTCCACTGACTCTCCTGATTCACTGTTGCAGTATTTCACAAGCTCATGGAAAGAAGCAGCTCAGCAGATACAGGCTGTTTGTCCTCTGATGTGTTTCCATATCTGACTGTGGTTGGCTTTGCATGAGCGACATTAATCATCAGCTGAGGCTAACAAAGGGCCCTTTGGTCTGATAGGAAAATGACACTTCTCTTCATGCACTGTTATCACTGCATCATGTACACCACAGTGATATGTGGAGGATATTTGTCCAGTATATTTTCCAAGATATGTCCACATAGAATGTTGTTTACTGTAGAATACACTACAGCCTTTCAAGTTGATTTAGACTCTTTCTAAAAGAGTAACAACTTGCTTTGTACATTTGTAACACTGACTCAGAGCAGGTATTATAATGTAGGTGTCCCTCTGTTTGTTCTATTTTTAAATGCTGGATGGACTATTTTAGTAGAACAGAGACAAAAAGCAACCAAAAGGACAGTTAAGATTTTAGGATTGTGGTTTTAAGTTGATATCAAAAGTCATTTAATGTAACGTTTAAGTGATTGGTGAGTTCATGACAAAAATATTCAGTGGCTGCATGTCCTAAGTTGCAGTAAAGAAGCGTATGAATGAAGAAACAGTCTTTCATTTGGTCTAAGAGGGTTTTGTTTCTCAGAATGCTTCATCATAGGAAACACTGGATAGGGTTCCTGCTCACTTCTAACCTGTTCAGCCACTCGCTGCTTCCTTCCCTTCATTTTAATTACAGTTCTGTCTGTCCTGAATGAGCACTTTGTTTTCATTGCATCTCCTGCCACAGTCCATGTTGTGTCCCATCACACTTTAACCCTAGTCTGTGAGGTTCTTCTTGTAAACATTTTTTTGGGTAAATCCCCTCTGAACCCGAGGCCCTGGAACATTTCACATATTCACAGAGCCTTTTTGCAGTGTCTTAAATGTGGTTTTGTTGTTTGTTGGCACACACATCAATCGACTGATCAGAAATGTTTTTATAGCAAAATTTACTACATGTAAGAAAAACACAGAAAACAATTAGTTTTGGATAACCCAGTACAAAGACTGTACCTGTTTTTACAGTATGTACAAGTGTTAATCATTTACTTTAAGTTAACATGTGAACATTATCAGTTGAGGAAACTTTGGAGAATTTGTGTTTACTTGTATAAGAGCGCTTGAAACCTGAAAATCCTGATATTGCTTTCATCAGATATAAGATTCATTGTTTTAATTGTGTGTGTGTGTGTGTGTGTGTGTGTGTGTGTGTGTGTGTGTGTGTGTGTGTGTGTGTGTGCCCTGCAGGCAGTCAAGTTCGAGCCCTACCATGACAGCGCTCTGGTCAGGTTCCTGCTGAAGAGAGCTCTGAGGGTGAGCAGGAAAAACATCTATGTGTCTGTTTTTATATTGTCTGATGCAACATGTGTGATTTCCTGTTTATTTTGTTGCTGTTCAAATTAGTTTCTTATTCTTGTCTCTTTACTTTATAACTAGCATTTTTATGTCTGTTTCTTTTGTTGTCCCTCCTCAGAGTAAGCGCATTGGTCATTTCCTCTTCTGGTTCCTGCGGAGTGAGATCGCCCAGTCCATGCACTACCAGCAGAGGTACGCCGTCCTGCTGGAGGCCTACCTCAGAGGCTGCGGTGAAAACATGCTGCAGGACTTCAGGAAACAGGTGACAGGACTCATTTTCAGCTCTTCACACAAACATATGTATAGAGGAAACAAAGTGCTTTAGAAATGGCCCTTTATGATCACAATAAAAATCCAAATTATGCTGATATACCTAGATTAGACAGCACTAGATTGAGCTGTAATGGTTGAGGTAATGGGACATCATGTTTCAACTCAGTTTCCCCACTTTACATGCAAAGGGAGGATTATTGACAGGATGAATTATTGCTATCTCTTTATACAGGTAGGGAGAAAGAGCAGAAGCGAAACTTTGTAATGAAACTTGTCACAAAAACATTTGCCTGGGTTGCCTGTTATGACAGTACCCATGAATGAACAATGACATTTATTTCCGTTAGGCACTAAGCTCATATTTAGGTCATACAGCATCCTAACAGCATGGTTGTGAGATTGCCACATTCCAAACAAGTATCTCTCCTACCTGCATGTTCAAACAAGCATTTTATAATGTGATCTTTTTCCTTGATACAAAGACTGGATAAATAAACAGAGGGCAGTGGTGGCCTAGTGGTTTGTGAAGCATACTTGTAACTGTTGGGTCACCAGTTCCCGTCCCTGGACTGGCAAGAGGTAGAATCACCACCACTGGAGCAAGGCCCTTAACCCCTGACTGCTCCCCAGGCGCCTCGTGCAATGGGCAGCCCACTGCTCCTAGTATGTATAGTATGCAAGGTTAACTTACATTAATAATAACCATAGAATGGTTCAAATGCAGAGAACAAATTTCCCCAAGGGGACTAATAAAGTATAGGTTATTAGGTTATTAAATTGCAAGTATTATCATATCAAATAATCAAAGACCTGGGTAGCTTCGACTGTTCTGAACAAATCAAGATACAGCATGTGTGGCTAGGCCTTAAAATGACCAAGACAAGAGCTTAAAGGTAAAGCTAGTGTAATTACTCTGAGAGTAGCCCAGGGCTGATAGGGTTAATCATCTATTTTTATTTCCTCTGCTCCATCCTCTCAGCAGTGCTGACCGTTGGCACAGAGCTGAATAGAGCCTTTTTTGACTATTATTCCGTGTGAGAACGTGTGCCTCCTGTTTCACCCTGTTTTACTTTCTTATTTTGCCTTTCTCTATTTTTATACGCTCTATGTAGGATGCCATGTACTAGCTTTTTTACTCTGTATACCTTTGGACACGCACTGCATGGCACACTGGTACAAGATGTGAGGCAACAGCACTAATCTTGTGGCAGCATGGGTGGGGAAGCAGTGGGTGGGGGGTTCAGGGGTTTATGGTGCGTTTTATATCAGGAGTGCGTGGGGGTGTGTGGGATATTTCTGGCAAATTAAAAGTCACAAGAACTTTGAAAGAAAGATGTGATGCTCTGCAGGTGGAGATGACTGAGGCTCTGCAGAAAGTCACCCGCGAGATCAAGGCCATGTCTGCTGACAAATATGACATCACAGCACAAGGTAAGGAGGAGGACTTAAATGAAAATTAAAATAAAAATCAAGCAAAAGGATACTAACCTCTGTTATGCAGTTTATGTTCTAACATCACCTGATGAGTTCTTAAATAAAGGCCAGATAAGAACATAAGCTGTAGTAGCTGCATTTTTGCTCAGTCTAATGTGGTTCATGGAGTAAAAAGTAAAACTAAAGCTGTGTTTGTGTGTTATGTGCTGCTCAGTGGTGTTTCAGTTGCGTCAGAAGCTGGAGACTCTGCAAGCGTCAGGCCTTCCGGAGAGTTTTAGAGTCCCGTATGATCCAGGACTGAGAGCTGGAGTCCTGATAGTGAGCAACACACACATACACACACACACGTACATCCAAGTGTTTGCAAATATAAGAACCAGGCTAGGCAAATAAACATGGAATAGAGGACAAGGGACAGAATGAGTAAGAGCAATAAATATTTTTTCAAAAGTATTTAAAAAATATGTCACACAGTTCAAAAAGCTTTCACAAAGAGATAAGGTTAAGTGAGATTTTAAAACGCTAGAGGCTTAGCAGAGACGTTCATGGTATGTATCAGCAGGAGATGGTGATGGAGCCCTGGCTGACTCCCAGGTAAAGGTCTTTGCAATGATCAAGCTGAGAATAAATAAAAACATCCACTTGAAAACAGAAAAATATTGTCTGCATTTGACTGAATTTTTTACTGAATACTGTTTATGCGTTTGTAGATTGAGCAGTGCAAAGTGATGGCGTCTAAGAAGAAGCCACTGTGGCTGCAGTTCAAAAGGGCCGACCCCACCACCCTGTCCAAAGACCCCATAGGCATCATCTTCAAAGACGGTGACGACCTCAGACAGGACATGCTCATCCTGCAGGTGAGGAGCAGCATCATTTTTAAGATGGAAGTTAGGAAATTATTGAAGAATAATTAATTATACTTCCTCTCTCATCCTTTTAGATTCTGCTGATCATGGAGTCAATCTGGGAGACTGAATCATTGGACCTCTGTCTGTTACCGTACGGCTGCATCTCCACCGGCAACAGGATAGGTCAGTTATTAATGTGCACAGATATGGAAATGGAAAAAGCCAACCATTTCCACCTGAGGTCCCGGTGCCACAAATGAGCCATGTGTGTTATTAAACACGACTCGCCACCACCATTTTCAGAAGGTCACTAAGGGGCAACACACGTGGCTCTCTCTTTATCGGCTATGACCAAAATAGATGTAGCATTGTTGGGCTTCAATTTTGGTGCATTAAATCTGTTGGAGTCCATGATTTTTAGAAGAGGTTCTGGATCAGTATTCCTGACTCCTTGTTGGGAGGCTGTTATTCACTCTCTAACTTTAAATTTTATCATCATAAGTGAAAAATGTTAATTTTTAAGAGAGTTTTTCAGATGTCACTCTGGCCTCATGATGGGAGCAGGAAGATGTAATTCAAAGTGCTCAAGTGTCTCTCATTCAGAGTGCCCAAGGTGTTCACTTTAGCTCCACAATTTTCATATTTAAGAAAAAGAAGGTAATAATTCCAGCAACCGCACTGAGTTTGTCATTTCTATGGTTCTTACTCCTTCTCTGTCTTGACTGTTGCATCCATGTAGGTATGATTGAGATTGTTAAAGATGCCACCACCATTGCCAACATCCAGCAGAGTGTTGTTGGAAGCACCGGAGCGTTTAAAGATGAAATCCTCTATCAGTGGCTCCGAGACAAGTGTGTCAGTGAGGACAAGGTACGACTCTCAACCTGCTTAGTCTCATCAGATTATTTCGTGTCTTTGCACATAACTGACCTAAAAAGTGAAAAAGTTGTACAACCGTTAGAAAACTGTATCAAATCAAGCTCTTCCTAAGCTAGTAGGCAGGTACCATGGAGTGCTGGAGATATTTTGGCTTCACTTTTGGAAAGCCATCATGCTTCACAAAACAAATAAAAACAACAATGAAACAAGAATAAAACATTGATAAAGAACAATACATCATAAATTAGCAGGAAGAAGGAATTAAAATTCACACATATGTAAAAACTTTCCTAAAATACACTGTTTGAAGAAGTAATTTAAAAACAGTGTTAGATTTAGCAGATCTAATCTCAGCAGATGAGCTTCGTTTGGCATCCAGGCTCTACAGGGTCTGTAGATCCTTGATGTTGGCAGGGGCTTGGACATGTAAGGCCTTGAAAGTCAACCGTAAAATTTTAAAATCAATGCAAAAAATGAACACAAAGCCAGTGCAGGGAGGCCAGGATGGAGGTTAGTTGATCTTATTTTGCAGCACAGAGAACAAACTGAAGGCTGTAAAGAAAAGCATGAGTAACACTCATCTAAAGCACATTACAGAAATCTATACAGGAAAAAATCAAATCTATGACAGCCCTGTGAAGATCCTGAAAGCATAAGACGGATCTGCTTCTTGAGGTTAGCTTAAGGAGAGAAAACTGGGCTGAACCACCTTCCTGACCTGGTGATCAAACAAAGGCCAGAATCAAATTAGACAGACAGATTTGCAGCAGCTGCCTTAATGCAGAGTGACAGAACCCCCAGAGCGCCTGACTGACAGAACTGGGCCAGGAAAAGGTGAAGGTGAGAGCTGGTCCCTCAAAACTGATCATCAGCTGTAGCTAGGAAGCATATTGGATGCAAAGCAAGAACTAATCATAAGAAAGAAGTGCATAAGACTTGTGTCTGTGCTGCCAGTTAACACAACTAACTTGTTCAATGACATGAATAAAAACCACAAGCTGCAGAACGATGACTGCATCAAGAATAGCTTTGCTAATGTTACCTCAACTCAGATAACAGCAGCACTTTACAGTATGAAAATGAAAGTGAAAGCAGCTCTTCTGGCTTAATTTTGGTTAAAAAGCTTTGATACAGTTTTATTTATATTTTGACTTTTGCTTTTTAATTAAGGGCTGGTCTGATTTTGATGCAAAGATTTGGACATTTGCAAGATTGTAGCACAACAGGGAAGACAAAGCTGTGATCTGTTTAAATGTCAAAGCGCAATTAAGTATTTCTTTACAGTCAGTGAACAATCAGGATTAAAAAATCTCTATCTCATTATTGATCATTATTTTAATCCTTCTGGCCACAGTTGTGCAGCTCCACTGATCAATAAAGAGGTTTCTACATTATGTAATCAGTGTGTCGATAGCTTTGTTTTCAGCTGCAGCTCTGCCTGTCACACCAGAGGAAGCAGCAGTGTGACAGACAGGAAGGAAACAAGCCACATGGTTGTTCCTGTCACCACTGAACTCACACACACTCTACTTTTAGCTGAGACACCTGCACACACACACTGTCTGACGGGTTATTTTTAACTGTTTTTGAGGCTTTTCTTCAGGACTGAGAGATTTCATGGAGAATGCATTTTTTACACAGCAGAGATCTGTTTTGCTGAGGGTCGTCTGAACGGAATGATTTGAGTTTTCAAAACTAATCTTCTTTTCTGCAGCCGACTAAATCAAACCTCTTAGTCGCTGCCCAGATATTTCCAAATGTGGCTACATACCAGCATGAAAAATTATCTAGAGAGCTGGTTTATTCTAATAGTTGTTGTCTGTTTGTGCAGTTCCAGCAGGCTGTGGAGAGGTTCCTGTATTCCTGTGGTGGATACTGTGTGGCTACTTATGTCCTGGGTATTGGAGATCGCCACAATGACAACATCATGATCACTGAATCTGGTAATGTCAGGACTTTGTTTTCATCTCATTGTCAGTATCTGAAGGAAATATTGCAGCCAGTAGAGTTTGCAAAAGGGGCTTTATGTTTAAACCTACCTCTAAGTATTAATAAATGTCATCATTTGAAAGGAAATACTCACTAGTGTCCTTTGTGTTGCTGCAGGGAATCTCTTCCACATCGACTTTGGTCACATCCTGGGGAATTACAAGAGTTTCATGGGAATCAGTAAGGAGTGGGTTCCCTTCGTGCTCACGCCAGACTTCCTGTATGTCATGGGAACGTCAGGAAAGAAAAGCAGCCCCAACTTCCAGAAGTTCCAGGTGCACATAATGTGTTTTTACATTTGAATTCATGCTAAAGGGGACTTCTGTTTATCTGGTTACTCAGATACATTCACACATGCACACACCATCCATCCACTATTCTTTAAAAAGGAAATTTCGGGCGATTGAAATTTGATTTTTTGCAGGAATCATCATCATTCATGCAACCTTTATTTATGCTTGTGAGATCCCTAAGAGGAAACTTTATTTTTCAAAGACACTGAGTTAAATTACAGAAGCAAAGAGGAAAAACAACTGAGAAAATCCCTTACCACAGTTAGCTCCTGTTTAGGGAGGATGATTTGATAGATAAAATAACTGGTATATAAATCACAGTACAGTCATATAGCAACCCCTTAAACTTGTAACTAAGGTAAATATTCAATAGATAAATTATGTAATTAAAAAAGAAGATAAACAGAATGACAAATAGTTCAAATTTAGTTTTCTAAGCTGAGCTAATGTATTCGTTTTAAGGAGGTGCTGCATTTTGTTGCATGAATCAGGGGCACTAAAATTCAAAGTGGTCTTTCCACTTACTTTTCATCTCACTCATGGAACAAGAAGCAACAACCAGTCAGCAGGGCTGAAACGATAAAGTCCATGTGAGTAATGAAGCAGTTCTAAAAGGTGATAAGGTCGTTTTGCAGTACGGGGTTTAAAGATTTAAAAAAATACGAGTGAGTGTCATGTCTCCTTTGGACAGAAGATCAACCAACCTTATCAGATAAAATCCAAAGGCATGGCCTGTAGACGCACAAACCTTACAGCAGAATGAGAGACAGGGTCAGGGGGTCAGGAGTAGAAGATGCATACCTGTAAATCATACCACCGTAGTCCAAGACTGACATGAAAACAGCTTCAACAAGCTTTTTACTGGATATGGGAAAGATGCTTTTATTTCTGCCAAAAAACTCAATCTTCCACAGTCCACAAGTATAGGTAAGTGAAATCTGAATGTTTCTCACGACTCTGGCTGCTGACATATTTATGTTCTGACTTTCTCACAAGTCTGTTCATGGTAGAAATATCAAGAGCATTATAGTCTGTGTCTCTGTCTTTTGAAAGTAGCATAAACTTTTGTTTTGTGTGTCTGTTTGTATCATGTTTATCCTCTGTGTGTGTGTGTGTCAGGAGGTGTGTGTGAAGGCTTACCTCGCTCTCCGGCATCACACCAACCTGCTCATCATTCTGTTCTCCATGATGCTGATGACCGGTACGGCCTCCTCCTTTTTAATACCAAAACACTCACTGCTTTATTGCTGCTTTACTCTCTGACAGCAGAGCAAAGTCAGTCTGCTATGAGACAACATGTGTTAACCAGGTAAACTAATTGTCTTATACCCTGTAGAAGTGTGTTTGCTGCTGCGGAACAAGATTGGTTAATGATTTAGATATTCATCTTAAGGTGATTCAAAACTAATACGTACAGTTATTCATTCATCTGTAAAATGAGCCTCTTATGTGTTGGCCATTATCAGGTATGCCTCAGCTGACTAGTAAGGAGGACATCGAGTACATCCGCGAGGCACTGACTGTCGGTCGCAGCGAGGATGAGGCTCAGCGCCACCTGCTGGACCAGATAGAGATCTGCAGGGAGAAAGGCTGGATGGTTCAGATCAACTGGTTTGTTCATCTGGTGCTGGGGATCAAGCAGGGTGTGGAGAAACGGTCCACCTAGGAACTCTTCAGACATATTCAAGTCAAAAACAAAAACAGACAAGAGTCTTACAGTAAAGTCCACAGGAGACTTTAAAAACTGATGACTGTTTAAACCATTTTTACAATCCCCTGTATAAAGTGCCTGCAAACACATATTTTGTATTTTAGACCATCTGAAATATTCAAATATAAGAGTAAAGATTGCAACTAAATGACTGTCAATGTGGTGGAAGACCAACTCCATCAAATCAGTTAACGTTTGGAAAGAGACTGGACTTCCTCAGGGTCTAAATATGTGAATATAAACTGCATTGAAGATAATGAGAATCTTCCCCCTTGACCCTGCATTGATACAGACCTGCTGTTGAGTTAAAGGTAGCTAAGAGACCCAGAGCTGAAAACACATTGAACATAAGAGTGACTTTTACCACCGCACTGCTCAGACCAAGCCTAACATCCACTCCAAAGTCACACAAGATAATATTTGTAGAAGTTTTCTTTATTTGCCTTAATTGGCATCACTAGGACCACCATAAGTCAAATTAACTGCATTGTATTTTCAAAGTCTTAAAAGGTTTCACATGAAACCTGAACTGCAGATTGAAGTTAGTGCTACCACTTAGAACAGTAAGTGATAGGTTTAGGTTAAATAAGAAACCTTTTGAAAATAGAAACTAAGAATAGAAATCCTGTTTCCATGAGTACAGATCTGGGTCTCTACACTGTTTACATGCATCCATTAAATTAAGGACAAACTGCTTTGTCCTTTTGAAGTGAGAGACACTTGTCTCTCACATTTCCTTCACTCGATTTGCATTTTAAAATGTGGTAGATGTCACACTGGTTGTTAAATATTTGCTGCAGTAGTATTGCACTGTGCTTCCACCCAAAGAACTTTGTGTTAAATCATTTTTCTACATTCTAAATCATCAAACTTATTGAATAAGATTCAGTGAACTATGAAATCAGTCCCATTCTCCTGGCCAGAGTTAAAAATGGATGCAATACCACTGAACGAGTCAAGATGAGAGCTTTATTATTTATAAATTAACCACATTTTTACTTGCACTAAAGATGCAAATGTACAACTACTGTAAAAGACATTTAAGAGCTGCACGTCTACATGATACTGCATTGGCCTGTTGGGACATTAAGCACATGCTGGTCAGTGCTGTTTTTACTCCTCGTAGAACTGCACAACATTTAAGTGCTATTTTTTTCTACTACCTAATGATTCCGAATATTTTTGGTTTTATAATCACAAATAATTCCGTTCCTGACTCGTTTAACATTTCTATGTGAGCTTATGGTGTAAAGAATGAACTAAGAGCTGAGTAGAAACCGAGGAAAGTTGAGAGAAAAGGTAAAACGTGTTGAATGTCGCAGGTTGGGAATAAATAAGAGGGTTCAATTTTCTTTACTACCATGAGCAGAAGTTATAGCCAAGTTGGAGATGGAAGCTGTGAGAAGCACCAGCAGTTTGATAATCAGTATTTTTTAAGGTTTCCATAGAAACATATTGGACTGTTTTGTATGAAGCCCTCTGTGCCTGTAAATGCCTCCAGTCAACAGAAATGACTGAACCATTTGAACTTTTCTATGTCATAATAATTAAAGTCATGTTCTACAAATATAATTTGCTGCTTCTCTTTGACAAATCAGATTTACTGCTTTGTTCCCTGAAAATAATCTAGGTCATTTATCCTTCCCTCGTTCATCTCTTCCATCTTTCCATGTTAGTGAGTCTCAGCAGTCCTCCACTGTGGTTATAAACTCTGACCACAAGATGGGGCAACACCGCAAACTTGTCCCCAGCATCACAGGTCACAAAGCTTGACACCACGTCAGCCCGTTTCATTCTTCCCTCTGATTTCTCGCCTACTTCTCCCTTATCTTCCCTCTTCCTTCCTTCTCATCTCATCTCTTCTTTCTGCTCCTCCTCACCTTCCTGTCTTTGTCTTCTCCAACACTATCTCAGCAGAGAGTGGGTGTGCTACATGAAGAAAACATCTCTTTCATGTTGTCGTGTTTCGTGGCAGCACACTGCAGTATACATTGTGATGTACGGGGTTTAAATGGATTAGACAGATAAGCCTCCTCTTTTCCCTTCAGCTTTAAGGCCTCTTTCTGTATGATGTTAATTGGAAGCTCATGAACTGTATAGAAGCTTGGCAACAATGGTGTTATGAATAGAGCCAAATGGATGGCAGAGCCTTTCTTCCCCTTGTTTCTCTTTAGGATTTAGAGATGAATTTAGCTTTTATATGTGATGATGCTTCATGAGAAAGTAGTTTTATTTTGAAATCAGGCACTAGTTCACTGATGAATTTAAACAGCTGGCTTCAAATTGGCTACAAATGACCTGTTGGATGTCCGTGCTTTAGTGTAAATCAACAGAATCAGGAAAGTTTTCAATTTTACACCAAAGCCACTGGTGCTAATAGTGTATTCATGTTCAAGAAGCCTCCACAGTGAACCTTTAAACTGTACTGGTGTGTGAAATATGTGACATAGTGGGCACATTCAATGTACAAACTGAGCTATGTTTCCAGTGTCATCCCACTGAGTTTTATTTATATGAGGAGAGGAAAGCCTCTAAAAATATCATTTGGAACATTCTGTGATCGGTTAGTCTTTTTACTGACAGTGAAACTGAGAACGACACGATATGTATTTGTGAGCAAAATGACTAATGGAGCTGCAGATTTGTCCTCATAATTGAAGACGTAACTAGACGATCCAGGTTTTTCTGATAGAAAGGCAGCTTGATCAGTGTTGAAATGAGGTATTTTGGCAGGACATACTTGCGTTTGAGTGGCTGATCATTTTCAGGAAGCATTACCATTTGTTTTTTTCCAGAATAGCCGTGCGCTGTAGCTTTTACGGAATAACTCCCTCAGCTGTGACAGGGCTGTGAGGCTGGTGTGGGAGGGAACTGGAAGAAACTGGAGTGAACTGGAGCGTCTAGAATCGATTCCCTCCCTTCCTCTATTATCTCCCGTTCCTCTCCACGAAGACATGAACCAGATCAGACGACGGGGGAGATGACTGTGTGTGTGCCATCGTGCCACTCTAGTACATGCTCCTCTGCTTCTGTCTTTGTGAGGAACAATGTGAGTTGTGCAGCTGCAGGGTGAGGACCATTTGACCTGACCTCACTTTATTCCAAGCTGTTATTTCAGGGCTCGGGCCTGGTTTGAGGTTAATTAGCGTATGGAGCTGTGGGTTTAGGTGCTGTGTGGAGCTGAAGGTTAAAAGGCCAAGTGCTGAAAGACATGTGCATGCATGTGATCTGTCCATGCACGTGTGCACATATCAGCGTATGCATCTGTATGTAAATGTAAATGCTGCTTTGTGTGCATGTATAGGATCATGTGTGGGTGTGATTCACTCTGTTTATGGTGGGTGTCTAAGTGGCTTGAAGAGCATAAATACAGATTTGAAGCTGATGTGCACGCTGCCTGCTGAAGATGTCTCCATTCATGCATTTACTTTTCATCTTTTCTTGCGACTCTGTAAAACTGGAATGAAATTAGCATGTTGTTAAACGATATACGAGCTTGAAACGAAGCCATTTCTAGTATCACTGCTTTTTATAGTGCTGCTTCGTGGAGTTACTACCAGAACGAGTCAGCACATCTCCTGAGTGCTTCTAACGCCTTAATTTATGTTTGGCTTTGGTGAGCTGGATCCCAAACTTCAGACAGAATGTCAAGCGAATTTCACACCTTCCTTTATTCATGGAAATGTGTCTCACAAGGGGAAAAGTGCAGATTTTGCACTCAAGCTGAAACTTTTCCAACTCCCATGGATGTTTCTTCGGCTCTGTTTGAGCTGCTTAACCCCTTAACTTTCCACATGAAAAAACATATTTGAATAGAGTCAGTAACAGCTGAACAACCAACCCAGGGCTCTGTGGATGAGAGACACTTGGGAGAATTTTTTAAACACAAGAAGTCTCTTCATCTCCATCACCAGGCCAGAGAGGAATTTAAAAAGTCACAGCTAGAGCTCTACTAAATTTGATGCAGCAGAGATAAAGAACAAAGCTTCATCCAAAGGGTTAAAGTGAATCTGTATCTGCTGTGTGTCTTGTGTGCTTTGACTTTAAATGGAGTCTTGCTGTCTCTAAAGTTTGCTTTGCGTTCAGTCTGACCACACTTTAAAGGAGCAACATCACATGTATGCAATGACCATTTCTTTAGTCTTGAGAAGTAGCAATCAAGGGTGGAAGTACTTTTACATTTGAGCTACTTGCACGTTTCCATTTTGTGCATCTTCTATTTCATTGCATATCAGAAGCAAATGTTGTCCTTTTCACTCCGCTACATTTGCCTGACAACATACCCTTCATACCCCTCCTGTCCACCGAAAACTATGCATCTCCAAATTTGGTGATTTTGATTTTTTTGTGGAAGACTTGAGGACATTCTCCTCCTTCCTAAGATATGTAAACTATTTTAGGAAACCCCTGTTGCCTTCGCTTGGAAATGTCTCGAAGCTTAAAGCAGGCTTGTTTTCTGAGGTCATGAAGAGTGAACTCTTTAGAGATACACGCCTGATGATGCTATGATTCATTGCTGCAGATTAAACTGTCCATCAGTGTGTAAAGTAGTTAAAACGAGCTCATCTACAGCTGTAAAATGCAACATATGTGCGTTGCTGTAATCCTACAGCTTTATATGTATTACATAACAGTGATACACTGACAGGGATCATTTTACTGCAGAATACTTCTCATATTGTAAATACATTTTGCTGATAATGCTTGTGTACTTTTACATAAATACGATTTTGAATGCCGGACTTCTACTTGTAGTGGAGTATATTCACAGTATGAAGTATTAGTACTTTTACTTAAGTACAGGATCTGAGTACTTCTTCTACCAATGGAAATGACTGCTTCCAGAAAGATGAAACTGCTGTGACACAGCGTGTGGTAGGGGGGTGTTATAACTGCTGGACCAGAGCCAGGTTGGTGCTAAGCTTAGCTAATCTGGCTGTTGAATATAATCTTTTTTTCATCATGTGGACATGAGAGCAGTATTGATCTTCTCATCGAACTACCTGCCAACACACAATGCGGATCCCTCAAAACTAGACCTGTTATTAGCTTTCAGTGAGCACACATCAAAATAAGCAGAGTAACTTAACTGTCAGCGTTTTGAAGGAAACTAAATCTAGACTTTCGTTTTAAATGTAACAAAGCAGCGCAGGGCTTCAGGGTAGCTGTAGGACAAACAACTGACCACACGGCAGATGGATTGATATAAATTAGCACCAGACAATTTGCAGCAACATAATTAAGCCTTAACCTAAATGTTAACCAAGTGTGAAATGTGGCAACTGTATTTATATGTTGAGACATAAAAGCTTAAATCCAACAGGAGTGAAGAAAAATGAAAGTTAGGAAGCCAGTTTGATGCTGTTAAATCATTTATTTCATTTCATGCTTATTTAATAGGGACAGATGCAGGGAGTTACACAACAACTATCCAATGCAGTGCATCACAGGAGTCATAACTACTTCTAAACTATACTTCCTATACCCTTCTAGAGAAGGAGCCTTTCAAATAAGACATGGATCACATTCACTGACAGTTAAACTACTTGGTACATTTTTTAACTTAAAAAAACAGTAGTACGACTAAGCCTGCATGCACATATACAAGTATATACAGTATATGTACATACAGATGTATACACAGGCATGTGCACATATACACATATATCACCCCATCCCTGCACATGACTGTGTTTTTTTTTATTCTTAAATTTAATTTTAAATATGGACAATTTGGTCGATTTTTAGATCAGCAGGCAGTACACCCTGTACATTAACTCCTTTTATAGAAAAGGATGCGTGGCCAGAAGAGGTAGTCCGGTGTGATACTTGAAAATTCTCTTGAAAAGACTGGGGCTTGCAAATGTGGTTTCGTTGTCAAAAGTTGGCATATTGAGGCTAATTAGGCTTCTCAGGACATTGCAATGGTGGAATCTTGTTGCTCTTTTGACCACTAGCTTTATCCCACAACTCTCACAAATCTCTAGGGGTTTAATCACTGAAGAGCTTGTCTGTGATCAGGAGGTAACACAGTAGCTGAGGTTTTAAATCAGTAAGTAAACATGCACCGATCAGGTATAACATTATGACCACCTGCCTAATATTGTGTTGGTCCCCTGCTCTGAACCATTAGACATGGACCAGAGGACCTCTCAGGGTGTCCTATGGGGTCTGGAACCAGGACGTTGGTGGATCCTTTGGGTACTCTGGCTTGTGCAGCGGGGCCTCTGTCAATCAAACTTGTTCCACTGCATCCTGTTGATGCTTGATCACAATGGGGTGTAGGAAGTTTGGAGGTCACATCAACATGTTGGGCCATTGTCATGTTCCTCAACATGTTCCTGATTGGTTGATGTTTTTTCCATGTGGTGGGGTGCATTTCCCTGCAGGAATATAGATATATACACACACACTTGGGCTGCATCAATTGTTAGACGGTCTCTGGCTAATTTAAATGTGTTCAGATTTACTGCATGTTTGTCTGATTTCAGCTGAGGGTCCAGGGCCTACTGTAGATGTCTGACATCAGAAACCTAGACTGATTGGCTGATTCTAAATGTTAATATGTGGTTGGTTGAGGTGGACCGTCTTCTCAGAGTGTTTTTTTGGCATTCAGTGTTAAGTGCAAGTTTTCCAGGAAATGGATTTTGGTTCCAGGTGCATTGACAAATGACTATTTTCCCATAAGCTCATGTGACTGTTATCAGCTTCTTTAAAGCAGGACAAAGCAGCTAAAACATCCCTTTTTTTGAATTGTATGAGACCCGTCCCATCGTCCACCTGTGTCCTACCAGGTCTTTACTTTCCACTAGACCCTCCTTTGACTTCCACACCACTCTGAACCTTACATACTCATCTGACTTAACACTGAACTTATGCGACTCCTGCAAGTGAACACTTGAGAAGCTCTATCAAGGAAAGCTGCTGTACATAACAATATATTGAAGCCACATGACCACAGAGCAGACTGTAGTCCGAACTTGACCTTTTAGCAGTTTCCTCGATTACAACACCTCACCGTTAATATTACAGCCTTTAATATTTTACACCCTGAACATATCTGTAGCCGCTGTAACTGGAGACTGGAGGTGTGTTTGGGTGCACACGCATGTATGTGTGTGTCAGTGTGCCACATCAGATACCTTTACTGACAGAACACGCACCTGTGTGTGTGTGTGTGTGTGTGTGTGTGTGTGTGTGTGTGTGTGTGTGTGTGTGTGTGTTGGCGTGTGCATGCTTGTGTGTGTGCAACCCGACACTGCCTCTCACACTCTATCTGTATTTAGCATCAGTTACCATCAGGTAGAACAATTAGTCAGTGAGGAGGCTGGCCAAGCAATTAGATGGGGAGGAAGTCGCTGCTGCAAATTCAATCTTTTATTTCATTAATTACATTCCTAGAGAACATCTTTATGTGCTGTGTTACCTGTCAGACAGAGAGATGCACATTTATTGATATGCAAATGTCAATTTAACTACAGGAGTAGTTATCTTTCTTTTTAAGTCGCATTTATCTGTGCTGCACATTTAATGCATAACGAGATGATTCAAAGCAGATGTTGAGAGAAAACATAAAAAAAACACAAAAAGTAAAGAAAGCATAGCATGGAGTTTGAGAAACAATGTTTTAGTTCTGATCTGATGGCAGTAAATGCTGAGTTAATCAGGAGACTTGCTCCACATCTGCTGCAGAATAAATGCAGCTTCATTATGGGTTTAAAGGTACCTTGTTCATATAAAAACACATTCATATTCCTTGCTTTTCATCATCATTTTGAGGCAGAAAACTTGTTCTCTGTGCATTTGCCCCCTGGCGAAACATTCGAAAGGCCAAACCTCTGAATATCTGAATCTTCCTTATGAGGCTGTGACGTGGCAGGAGCTTTTTGGATGCTATTCGTCTTTAGGAGAATAATCCCTCCACCTCAGATGCCTTTGCATGGCTGAGGTGCTCCCACAGCTTGGCATGAAACTCTCCTGTTTGATTGGTTCTTCAGGATTAACATGGAGGGCACTGAGGGAGCAGAGTCCTCCGCCAAGGCCAATGCCCTATGTCGCAATTTTAAAGAAAGTGAGCCAGATTGGACCCAAACTATTAAAGGGTCTTCCTGTGCCCATGCTCCTCCTCTCCACCAATCTGCAGGACGTTGGACCTTGTAGATTTTGCATAATTCCTCTGACAGACAAGCAAAACAGAACTGAACACAAGCACTAGGAAATATCTGGTTCTTTGATAAAAAAAAAAATAGTAATGAGTTTAAAAAATTCTGAGGAACTTTAACCTTTAAAGTGCATCGGAGCAACAATCATCCAATCAGAGAGCCTGACATTCAGCGTAAACTAAACATGAAGCTGCTGAGAAACCAGATTCGCCAATTTGCGTCTTAAATTAGTCCACTTGGGATTTCTGGATTAGTTTTGGGTGAATTCAAATACTACCTTTGGGCAGCACCTCAGCTCCATCTTGGTGGAGGTTAGTTTGTCTGTCTGTCAGCGTGATTATGCAAAAACTACCACACTAAATTCCACAAAGCTTGGTGGAGAGGTGGAGCGTGGGCACAGAAAGAACCCATTAAAATCTGGAGCGGTTTAAAATTCTCTCTAAAGTTTTGAGTTAAGACATTGGCCTTGGCGAGGTCTATGCCCTATGAAGGCTTTCCTAGTTTCCAACCATGAAGGCTAAATATTCTGAATTTGCTACAGCTCTGTTTTACACCCATGACTGACCTTTTCTCCACGGGTATTGCAGTATTTAGAGCTGTTTGGCATAGCAAGATGATTTCTCAGATTCTTACCTCATTCAAACTGTCGCCAATAACATAAACCTTTAGTATGGTTGTTACATTATCTGGGGGAGCCTCAAGTCTCTGTCTGAGGTAACATTGAGGGTGCTCTTTAAAAATAATGTTGAAATGGGAATACAGAATGAAGCAAAAGAAATATGTTGGCTGTCATTTTGGGGTGGCCTTGGTTCGGGTGGAAGATTTGGTTGTCCGTTAATTATGAGATTGGTGGTTGGATTCCTGGCCCCTCCATGTGCCAAAACGTCTTTGACCAAGAACACTGAACTGAACCCCAAGTTGCTCCCAGTAGCTTTGTAGAACTTAGTTGAGGTTAAATGGCGCCATCTAAGTACAAGCATTTATCATTTTCTTTGCTTTCTTTTGCTTGTAAGTTGATACACTGGAGCTACTTTACTGCCATTATCTGTCAGCGAGTGAAATAATAGCAGACACCTGTGCTTCTTTTTGTCCATATGCAATCTGTGTGTGCTCATATTATGAGGGCATTATTGTAGCAAAATTATTTGTCAATTCGAATGGAGAGTTGTCTAGGCCTGCAGACGACGGGAACTGCTGGGTACAGGGCAGCATAGCCAAACGCAGCCAGCATGAACGAGCCTGTGAGCCTGTGAGCCTGAGGTCAGGGAGCAGAAACCCTGACGTTTTTCAGATACAAATCTCTCTCACGGCAGAATCACGTGTAAAAATCACGTGTAAAAATGAGAGCCAATTGTGAAGCCGAATGACTCGTAACTGGGGATTTGTCTGTATTTCCTGCAGATGTGAAGCCGAATAGAAACTTTTCAGCTATGAATGTCTTTGTACGCATTGACAACTCTTTGTACGCATGGACAAATCTTATTACATGTACAACTTTTAATAGAGATTAGCATTTTTTTTACACATTTGAAAACCTAATTACAGACAGACAAATCTCAGTTCGCATAGACAAATTTTTTTACACATTGACAAATCTCTCTTCGGACACACGGATTGAAATACAGATGGACAACTCTCCATTCGAATTGACAAATAGTTTTGCTACAATAATGCCCTCATATCATACACCAATCAGACATAACACCTGCCTAATATTGGGGTGGCCTCCCTTATGTGGTCCAAAGCGCTCTGAACCACTGGACAAGATCAAGAGGACCTCTCAGGGTGTCCTATGGGACGTTGGCACTGGATCCTTTGGCTACTCTGGCTTGTGCAGTGGGGCCTCTGTCAATCAAACTTGTTCCACTGCATCCTGTTGATGTTGATCAGAATGGGGTGTAGGAAGTTTGGAGGTCAAATCAACATGTTGGGTCATTGTCATGTTCCTCAACGTGTTCCTAAATGTTTGATGTTTTTTCCATGTAGTGGGGTTCATTTTCCTGTGGGGGTAGGCCAGTGACATTTGGGATTTCCATTTGCAAGAGGGAGTGTTCTTGTTGTGGGACAATGTTTATTTGAGTGTCTAAGTCTCAACAACATGAATGTTAAATCCAAGGTTTTCCATCAGAACACCACATAGTACCAATATGATCAATGTTATTCACTTCACCTGTCAGTGGTCAGAATATTGTAGCTGATCGGTGTAGAGTGAGTTACAATAGAAAGAAGGTTCCTTTAAGTCTGGGGTGCTGATAATGTACTGCTCAGTACACAAACAGAAGAATGTTGGACACAGAATCTTCACACTAAAGCTGTTTGTGAGTATTGAAGGCTTAGCGTGATGCAAATTTTGTCATCTGCCCAAGTCTGTAAGAGTCCACATAGACTCCTCTGCAGACATCAAAGCGCCGATCAAAATATGTGTGGACAGTCCGTGGGCGACTACCAGGGCAGTGGTGTGTAGGAACAGAATAAGTAGACGCTGATCCTCTATGCATGTATGGAACAGAGGACTCCAAGCAGAATAGAAAGTCGTATAATAACAGCTTTATGTCTGTGACGTCTTCAGCTGCAGTCGAGTATAATGAAGGCTTAAGTATCTTAAGATTGCTGGGTGCTGAGATATTAAAGTAATAAAGCGTAGTGACACAGGCTGAGTTCAGAAAGGGTTAACCAGACCGAACATGCTGCTGAAATGAAAGCAGACAGAATCAGTGCAGAGCGTCAGGTTGTGGATGCTGATGTGTTCACGTACTGATTCTCTTACTGAAGTGCATTTGAACAGTGACACTATCCCGACCGAACAGATGGAAAAATTCAAATCAGTTCTCATGATTCATTCTCTCTACTTTTCATAACTTTCAAAGATGTGTTTCGGTCCAAAAGTATGAGGTGATTTTCTGATAGAATTGATGAGAAGCAGCTGAGAGTTCAGAAGCTATGTTCCGTATGAGCTTCTACTTTCCTATTAAGACCTTTACAGCCGGACCTCCTAGAATCAGATACATAGATTAGTTTTTCATAATCTTCTTTTGCATGAATTTTCTGGTTCTTGCTATCCTTTCAGCTGGTAATACTTAATGAGGCTGTTGCACTTCAATCTGTCTCTGCAGACCTAAACTCTATATATCCAGTATCTCATGTGATTTGTCATCAATATCTGCCTTTCTTCATCATTATATAATTTTAATTTGCTCTGGGTGCCTCTTCCTTCAATCTAGACTCCAGGAAGCTGACCTATAAGACCATGCAGGTTTGCAGCTAAACCTAAACAGAAGGCACAGTAATCAGTGCACATTAGAGGGCCCAATAATCTCTTCTTGAGGCTGTGGGGCTGTAATTCCTTCACCAAACATCCAATCAGCCAGCCGGTCTGTTACTCATGAGCCCGGTGTGCAGCCGCGTTAAGCAAGTGTACACAATAAGCTGAGTTACGGAGTTTCTGCTTCCCTGCCAGCCAGTTGGAGAGGAGCATTATCCCGGCAGAGCTAAGCTTCCACTGAGCTCAGGATTGCACTACTGAGTCAGAGTGTTGCTGTTGTTCCTCTCACCTGCTGCTGACGGCGAGGCAGCATGGCTGACTGACTGACTGACTGACTGACTGGGAAGTGAAAGGAGACGAGGCCCGTCTCTCTGCTGGAGTCACTTAGAGTTGAGGTGAAATGGCTCTCCGCAGATCCCCTTCCTCCACCTGTGCAGGTGAGTGCCACAGAAAGCTATAGGAAGCCCTCTTCTCTTTCCTTTGTGTGGCCTGTCCTGCCTGTCCCTCCTGTTTCTTCACCCAACAAAAGACAGGACCACTGTAGAGTAACCCGCCTATTGTCCCTTCCCTGTTCCCCCAGTGTGTGACGGTGTGTGTGTGTGTCAGCAGGCCGTGTGGGGCGGCCGTCAGCAGCAGCTCTGTACAGGTATACAGTTGCATGTGAGTTTAATTTGATTCCGCATTCAGACCCCTCTGTGCTCATGTAGTCGTCCTCCGCTCGTCTCCTGGAGGAACTGTTTTGCCACATTTGACCAGAATTACTCGGACCATATCTCAGACATGTGCTACCTGAAAGTAAGCCTCAGGCAGGGCGTTAATCCGGGCTAGTTTACAAGGCTCACTGCTGTCATGCTTCACTGTAAGTGAGGTAAGCAACCCGTCAGGGCTGAAGTGAAATGATCCTTTTGGCTTAGCAAAACAGCACGATGCTGCCAGACCAACATACTCATAAACCCTGAAAGACAGAGGCTGAAGGAAGTGTCTCCTGCTGTTTAGAAACTAAGAGCTGACTTCAGAAGAAGCAACCTGTCTGTGGTTGTACGTGAACATTTTGTTGGGCCGCTCCAGGGAACAGATTTGAAATGATGCAAGCAGATGATATTGACTCCAGGAGAGAATGAATGGGCAGCACTAGGATTCAAAGGTTTACTATCGAGCCTCTAGGAGGGTTTATGTTCTAAAGTCATTCTAATGCCGTATCACTGACGATGAGACATCACTGACTGATACCCAATAGTTACTCACACTGATTTACCATGTCAGCCTTCTATGTAGTTTGTTTACCCAAAGTAACTTGTGTGGAATGTTCAGTCAGTGCTGTTGTATGGACAGAACACATTCTGCCTGTGAAAAGAGTCTAAACAAACCAGTCCCTTGACAAACATTCTTAAAATTACAAATACTTACTATTTCCTAATATTTTCCTATATTGTATATATCCATCCATCTATTATCTATACACCACTTAATCCTCTGTAGAGTCGCGGGGGGGCTGGAGTCTATCCCAGCCGGTCTGGGCGAAGTCTATCACAGGGCTACACATAGAGACAGACAACCAAGCACATTCTCATTCACACCTACGGACAATTTAGAATCATCAATTAACCTCAGCATGTTTTTGGACTGTGGGAGGAAGCAGGAGAACCCAGTGAAAACCCACGCTGCACAGGGAGAACATGCAAACTCCACACAGAAAGATCCCAGGCGTCCTAACCGGGATGCGAACCAGTGACCTTCTAGCTGTGAGGCGATGAGCCAATGTGCCCATCCTATATTATGTATATATGTATCTAAACATAACACGTCTCTCCCTTCACTGAAAAGTTTGTTCTCATGTCTACAAGTTTACACATCACACTAATGTAAAATGGACCATGAGTTGGCTTTTCAATCATATGTAATGTCATGAAGTTGGTTCTACTCCTATGTACATAGCCATGGGGTCAACAATGGAGAAACCAAATCTCTCAGATTTGTTTGCTAAGAATTCTGACATTAATGTAAGGATTTGGAAAGGTCAGAGTTCTAAGTTTAAAGAGACAGAGACAACATCAGGGAAAAACTGGAAATAAGAGAAAAGAATCCTGAATAGAGAAATCCATAACGCTAAAGATGGCAGTTGTATGGCACAAACACCCTCCTCTCTAAACATAAAAATCCAGTCATCTGCTTTTATAGCAGCTGAATCAGAAAACATCAAGTCAGTTGTATTGTCACACTGACACTAGCACAATGTCATGAAACTGTGAGCATGTATAGAAGTGTAATGTGTAGCGAAAAAAAAATTTAAACCGTATTTTGGAGCAGAGCCACCAAACTCCAGATGTGGATTTTGTGGGATTCGATTGTTTGCGAAACAATAAGTTTCCTTAATCCAAATTTCAAATAAATAATAATAAACAAAGTATAACACAGCATCAACATATTAACATGAGTAGATTGTGTGTGGTGTGTATTGGTCCAGTCCTTGAATGTTTAACAGTCTTATGGCTGGGGGAATGAAGCTGTTCCACAGTCTGGCCGTGCGGGTTGACATGTTTCTGTATCTCCTGTCGGATGGCAAGAGTGTAAAGAATTTATGTGAAGGGTATGTTGGGTCCTTCACAGTGCTGGTGGTTTTGCGGGTGCAGCGTGTGAAGTAAATGTCCATGATGGAGGAGAGAGACACTCTGATGATTTTTTTCTGCCGTCCTCACTACCCTCTGCAGGATCTTGCAGTCTGAGGCGGTGCAACTTTCAAACCAGGCAGTGATGCAGTTGCTCAGGATGCTCTCAATAGTTCCTCTGTAGAATATTGTCAGTATGGGGGGTGGGAGGTGGGCTTTTCTCAGTTTCCACAGAAAGTAGAGGCATTGCTGGGCTTTCCTTGCTATGGAGCTGGTGTTGATGACCAAGTGAGGGTCTTTGCCAGGTGGACACCAAGGAATTTGGTGCATGCTTCCTTTGTCCGCCCCTGAAGTCCACAACCATGTCTTTAAATGGTTGCGGACTTTCTGAATACATCTGCGAGGCTTCACATGGATGCCCTCAGAATGGCCCATGGAGGCCGTCATGGACAGACGAAATTTACATCACACACAAAGTAGAATACTGGCCAAAGCGTGACAATTAAAGTCACAATAGCTACAAAAATACAAATATTTTGGGCATTTTTAGCGTATTTAATAGTGCTGGGCCTGTCCCCCCCAACCATATATTCCAATTATAGCCCTGCTACATCCTGAACACATCTTTGTTGAGGTTATTGGTAAATAAATGTGAAAACAACCTTCTGGTGTGACACCCAGCAGTGCATCATTCTGCACAGTGAAGGTCCAAAATTCAGGCAGATCAGTAAAAGTAGCTCATTTGAATTGAGGGGGACTTCAAGATTTAGGACAAAATCCTTGTCAAGTTCAGCACAGAACCAAACAACGCTCCCTCTGTGCTCTGAAAACAGGAGTCACACCAAGATGTTGAGAATCTTTACAGCTGGAACACTTTCTAATCAATGGTTAATAACATGAAACCAAATAAGACAGGGCTCTGGCAGACGCTTCCATGCAATCAGTGAGCCAGAGCCGAGACAACATGTGATAAAAGCATCAGCATTAAGTCTTTGTGCTGCTGCCCATTAGCTGTTCCCTGAAAGATGCCCTTTGTCTCTGCCATTAGAAATTAGTGTGAAAATAGAGAGAGTGTTTATCTTACACAATCATTCTGAGAACCAGGAGCTGGGTGAAATTCCAAAAGCTCCGGATGTAAGGCAACATTTTGAGAAGAGTGAGGAAGCTTCATTTTAATAATGTCAGGCCCCCAAAGGAGATGCAATATGTCAATTTAGAATAATTTGTCACCTAGTGCCCACTGCAATGCAATCTGTAAACAGAAAATATCTTTCTGTCTTTTCTTAAGAATGCTTCTAAATCCAGTTGATGGTGAAAGACAGTGCAGAAATTAGGCTGTTGCTTCTTTAGATTTCACCCCCACTGCTGCTCCCCAAAACACACCTCAGGGTTCATCTATTCAACAGTTTCCAGTTGGACCAAAATCCACTTTATTTTAAAAATCTAGAGAGAAGAAACCCCATTTTCAGTGATGGCCTGCTTTATATTTCTACAAGGGGGATTTTCCTCGTTCATGTCCCCTCCTGCCAGACTCTAACTGGCGACCTTCCAGTCCCCGTCCTGCCTCTCCGGCCTCCAGGCTACTGAGCGGCTGTCAAGTGAGCTGCAAGGACCAGAAACCTTTGCCATCAAAGATTTCTTCTTGTAACTCGTCAGAACGTTTCGACCTCTTGACCCTGCTGACAGATCTCATTGTCATGCAGCATGTTAGGGTGTTTGTGTTTGAATGGGAGAGCGACGGACAGAATGAAGTATCATGGGAGAGAGAGAGAGTCGGAGCTGTCCGTGGTGCTGAAATGAGAGCACAGCACGTGGCCTTGTGCGTTACTATGGCTACAGCTGTCTGTATCCCTAAAATAACCATACACACACACAGTAACCTTATTACAAAAAAACAGCAATCTGTTGCGGCTCCTGACAGCACGGCAGTCAGACTGATAAAGACGGGGAAATATGTGCTCTGTCACCGCTGCACTTGACTCCCTCAGAGGAAAATCAACACTAAACGCTGAGCAATAAGTCCTCCGCTGGCGTTTTGGTCTTCCCCCGCTGCATTTACAAAATAAACTTTTACACCATTTACTATGTTTCTTGTCAAATGCTTGTCGCTGCCTCGCGTTAAACTGCGTTCTTTGTTGCTTTGAGACGGATTGAGAAGTTGCCTCTTTGTAGGCTTGTCCTTTGTAAAGAGCTTCGAGATGAGGCTTGTGATTGACTGACGCACACAGCAATTTACACAGCGGGAAACAAAGATTCGAACGGGCCACTTTGCATATTTTCAGCTCCAAGCACCAGTGAGAGGAAACGGAAAAAAGGTTGATCCTCGAAACCAAGTAGACTGGAGCAGAACCATGGTGTTGGGAGTTGGTTGAGAAATCTGACACAAATCTCTATACTGATACTGGAGATACAGTGGATGTGGGGATGGTACCTGAGATACACAACTGCCTTTATAGTAGGTGTCGACTGATAGGGTTTTCTTTTTTTGGCACTGACACCGATTATGAGTAACCAAGGAGACCAGTATTCAATATCTGGATCTGATACAAACATGTAGTAAAAATTTAAAAATGCTGTTGGCAAAATTTTGAGTAACACATGCTTTTGTTTATTTATGTTTTACATATGCTGTTACTTGTAGCCAGTCAGATAGAGCTGTGAGAGGGATGTTGCTCAAGACCACAGAAAGAAAATGAAGCCTTGATCAGAGCCAGTAGTAGCACATTTTAAAATTATGAATCAGTTAAAAAAAAAAAGGAAGCAATACGATAATTGGAAAAAATGATAAATGTTGGATCCAGTATTCAGCGAGGCCAATAATCAGTCGACCCCTAATTTATAATGGGCACCGAAGACAAATCCTTCTAGATACTGAGGGAGTTTTAGGTAATAACACTTTGGGAAGTGTAATCACTTTCTTGCTGACTGTTAGATGAGAAGATGGATGTTAAATATAAGGCTGCAGAAAGCAGGTGGTTAGCTTAGCTTAGTATTAAGAATGGGAACCCAGGGGAAACAGCTATCATGGCACTGTCCAAAGCTAGCAGAATCTATGTAAAAGCACCTCTAAAGCTCACCAGTTCAACGCTGTTTCCAAACAACTACATTCCTACACAACCAAACAGCCTTCAAATTTACATTTTGAAAGAAATATATTTTCTCCCTGAAAGAAAAAGACTGTGATGCATTATGGAAAGGCTTTCAGTTTGACGTCTGCATGAGGAGGATGGAGGAAGAGGCTAAGTGAGAAACAAGACTTCCACCCAGGAAACGGAGGTTCACGTCCCATGTGGAGCCATTACTCTTTGATTTAAGTTTTGTTTTCAGTCGTCGTTTATTTCAAGTTTTCACTCGCAGATTAGTTAGACTTAGGAAAATATCATTCTTTGGTTCACACTTTCACATCAAAAAACTTCTTGTTAGAAGCTTATTTAAGTTTAGGCACCAAATTCCCTTGTTTAGGTTCAAAATATCATTCTTTGGTTCACACTTTTCACATCAAAAAACTTCTTGTTAGAAGCTTATTTAAGTTTAGGCACCAAATTCCCTTGTTTAGGTTCAGGAAAATAGCTCAGTTTGGGCTCAAATGCAACCCTTTCACTACATCTTAAAGCCTTTCCTCCATTTTCTAAGTTACCAGGGTGGACAGTTTCACACCCTCTAATATATAATTGAGTGACTGAAAAGAAGCAACAGTAAAACAATAAAATGTACTGCAGAAATATGCTGATTTGAAACGCATTTCTAATATATCACAGATGTAATCTGGAATAAAACATGTTTCTCTTCAACTGTAATTGAAGATTGGAAAGGATCGGGTAGGCAATTTTTTGGAAAACAGGGCTGCACCAATTATATCTTGACACACAACCCTTTTGTTTTACCGTTTCCTGGCTTAGAGCAGGATTTTCCTGAACCCTGGTTGCCTGGTAACTCCATGATGACTAAATACATCTCAGGAAGTCACTGCACCCAGCCAAGAAACAGTCAGATGTGCAAGCCCCCATAAAATCCCACCATTTGTTTATATTTTTATACAGTGTGATCAAATGAGACATCATGTATTCATCTGTGAATCGTATAGGTGGATTTTGCCTTGAACAGAGCCAGGTTAGCTGTTTGCTAGTGTCAAATGTGCTATGCTAAGCTAACCAGCTGCTGGTTGTAGTCTTAGGAGCTGACATGGGAGTGGTAGTAAAGTAACCTTTGCTTTGAAAATTACTGAAATGACAACTAGCACGTTTTTTTTCAATGAAATGTGTAAATAAAAAAGGTCCTTATAGTCCTGCTGTCTCAGTCATTGTATGATGTTGGATCTATTTTAAAGTAATTCAAAGTGCTTGAATGCCAAGCAAGCTCTGCAAGTTAAAGCTGGTGTAGTTTGCCTAGATACACAAAAGAAAGCTGAACAGGACAAAATGTGAAAATACACCTGAATCAATAGAGCTGAATCATTCTTAACTTCACCCTGTTCCAGTTTTGAATTCGTTCCCTGGTGGGAAATGTTTTGCTGATGGATGAATCTCTTCACCACCTCCAACTCTTGGGGGAAGACTTTTATTTTTTGTGCTACATTTACACTGACATTACACCGTGAAGTTGTCTATTTCAGTGAACAAATGTTGAATCAGGGTTCATTTTTCACTCATGTTTGAAAAATAAATGTGTTCCAGAGTCATGGCCCAATGGCGCAGGCTTCATACGAGTGGCCACAGCGCTCAGCGAGTCCTCGTCCATCCACAGCGATGCCCTGTTCCACCTGACCAGGGACGTCTCCGGGATCGGACTGGACCCAATGTACTACAGCATCCTGGAACCTGAACCTTTCAAAGAGGAGCCCTGGGCTGAGGAATCACAAAGTCTGCTACAGGTAAATACAGAACCAGAGAAAATGTGAGTGTGTGGAAAATAAACCCACCATACTCCTTCTTTATCTCTTTTATTCATCTTTTTGGGACACAGCTTAAAGATGGGACTTTCAGAGTTTGGGCGCCTGCTATTGCAACTTGTTAAACTGAGCTGATCATGTAATATTTCCTGTGTGTGTTAATGTGTTTCATCACGTTGCATCATCTTCTGAGTTAGCAAAATGTCTCATTAAAATGACTTCAGATATTACAATCTGAGATAATGACGGAGGAGAGAGAAGATTCTTCCAAAACAGAAGTTGCAACTGAGATATGTGGATGGAGTGAAGAGACTTCAGAGTGACTTTGAGGAAAAACAGGAAGTTCAAGGTTAACGTCAGTTTAGGGAAAAGACTTCAGCTGAGGATTACGGCCGATATAAGAAATAGGTTAATGGTGATGCCTGGGGTTAGTGGTGCCTCAGAAGGTATCTCTCTGTCTGTGTTGTTAAGTGTGAGATGCAGGGTGCAGAGACTATTATCCCTCTACACCTTCATTATGCTGTTGATGTGGAGAACAGTGGATCCAACCTGTATGTTAATAAATCTAAGTGATTATAAGATGATTAAAATGAGGCTTAGAACATAAATATGACTGCAACACAAAATCATACTCATTTTTTGGATTGGTTTTGGTTTATTCTTCTAAAAAACACCTCAAATAACAATCTAAGAGGGAAAAACTTCACTTAAAATATGGCCATACAACCTGTGACAGGCCTTGGCATGTGCACAGTGATTCATTTGGAGAGACCACAAGCTGCAGAAGTTGGGGGACTAAACCGGTGAGGGACAAAAGCAATATCTCTGGTGCATTTTATATATAGTTGTTTCAATGATTTTGCTGGGAAAGCACAGGTCTCTGCAAGTTACATCAGTGAGCCGCGGTAGAGCCAAGGCTGCTCCTTCTCTGCACACTGCAAAAAATATCCACCTTACCCGCCTTTTAGGTTAGGAATAGGGGCAAAAGACATTTTAATTAAGAAAATAAATAGAGAAAAGCTTAGAAGTGGGTGAAGGAGCTTCGTGTTTTAATGCAAAGCAGCTTGTTAATCACGTGTTTTTACGCACAGCCTGTTTCCAGAAACATGCCAAAACTTGTAAAAATCAAACCCCGCCTACAGCTCTTTACAAGTGGACTCACCAGTGTGGCAGAAATGTGTGGATTTAGCTGTGATCTCGACACCGAGCAGCAGGACTGAAGAACATATTGAAGGCGGACATTTTTTGCAGTGTGGCACGCTCTGTGCCAAAAGCGCCGGCGGTGCGCAGGCAGCCTCCAGATCCCACAGTTGGATAGATGGGTATCACCAGCATGTGATCAGGCTGCTGAGTGGATCCGAGCTGCTCTTACATCTCACAGATCCGCACTGAGCGATGAGACCTGCGCTGGCTGAGCCGTCGCTGCTCTCTTACCGCGGACTAGCTGGGGTGACCTCAGGTGTCTTTAGGGGATGATGGGGATGGAGCAGGTGGTGGTGGTGAATCCGGCTGTATTTTACTGCGAAAAGCGCCAACTTTCACTCTTCTTCTACTCTGTGTGTCTTTAAAGCGCAACAGCATGCAGATCTCCCCGAATGAAGACAAGATCCCAGTAAGTACAAGCAGATGGATCCGCAGCCTCTCCGCTCATTCTCTACTATCTGTGTTAAGTTTTCTTTATGAACCTGTCACCACTTACAGTGTTCGTGCTCATTTTACAATTTTGTATTTCATAATTGTTAGGAACTCATTCATTCTGCCCTGAAAGTGATTCTGTAAAGAGGACAGTTGATTATTTACTCCAATACACACTGCAACAAACACAACACAATATACCAGGATGAGCCAATCACCTTACACAAAGTGTTATTTCAGTGCTACACTATAACTAAGCTATTGCATGGCTGTCTCCCACCATAACACATGATATGTATGCAGCAGCAAACAGCAAACAGGTGAAGCTCTGAAAAGGATTTGTAACCTTTTGGGAACCTTCTGGCAACCTCCAGGGAATGCTTCTGCCCAGAGGTTTTCCTAAGCTTTGAAGTGTCTGCACCTTTGCATCATTCTTGATAACAGCTAGAAAAAAACAAAACAAAACAAAAATCCCTTTAGAGTACAATTTACTTTTAAAAGTGTTGTAAGCTCTGTTGAATAGAGCATCACAGCTGAAGGAAACCTCAAATGATGGGAATTATCAGGCAGGCTTTTAATTTAAAAAACAATCATAAGGATTTTACTTTTTGAATCTTTTGTATTAAATCATATATTTGAATTTAGTTTGTGCATATATGCAGATTAACAGGATATGAATCAGTAAAACACTTGAGACATCAGCAATGTACTGGAATAATTTGCTCTTGCATATAGTTAGTGCTGATTAGACCTCAGGTGGGCGGAGACATGTTGGGATATACCAAACTACCTCAAACTCCATAGCTTTGTCTAAAATCACTGATTACTCCATACATAATAAACACACAGTTTATAGCAATTTTAAAATATCACACTGAAAAGTCTGACTTTTAAACAAAACTGTTTAAATAAAATATAAAGAGTGAATATTCAAACACAGTCCATTTTCAAGAGTGACGCAGAAGATGGTTTCTCCCTCCAACGGCTGCAGCTAATCATGAGAACAGAGAGCTAATTAGCCTGCAAAGTGAAAACACCTGTGGAGAAATTTAATAGCTTTGCTAAACTAGCATGTCAGTCAACGAAAGACCATATTTCAGGCTTTACTTTACATAACTGAGAGCCAGGACCATAAAGTAAGTATTTAATCTACATTTTTCTGATGTTTCTGACATAATAGGCTATTTTTAAAAGCATGGTTTAAAATTTATTGACCAACTGGTGAGATGGAAGATTGGCAAGCCCAGAGAAAAAGCCGGCCTAGCTGTTAGCAGTTTGGCTAGCGGGAAATAAAGTGGCATTTTAAAATTGTGTGCCCAAAAAACACAGGTCTGCAGGGCAGTTTAGTGAACAGTGTCATGGTGAATTTGTATTACAGTGTTAATTTACTGACTTTTTTCAAACACATGTAAAAAAAAAAAGGAAAAATAAGTTGAAGCAAAGATTTAGCCATCTCTGTTTACGCCTAAGCTAACATTTATGCTAGCATGTAAGATAAGTTTAGATAAGATAATATGAAAATGCACAGAAAAATTAAGCTCACAATGTCTTCTCCATGTTCAACTTTTACACTTGAGCTTGATGGTGAGTTTGTGAAATGTATTGATCCATCGAATTTATGCCAGTTACTGTGAATTATAGATTGTTTTAGCAAAATAAAAACGTCTTTTCAGTAAAGCTAGCTAGCTTATCCAGCTATCATGTAGGTTCTTTCTTCTTTTAATTCTTAAAGTTATTACATTATAAGCTGTAAAATTTTGCAGGTTATTTACAATGAATTCATTTGTCTAACTCCAATAAATTCAATGAAAATATTAATTATGTGACTTATTCCTTGAATAAACACAGGGTAACAGAGACTGCACCATATTTTAGCAAACTGTCCTGCTGAAAAGTAAGAAGCCTTCTCTTAGCCAGTTTAAAAACCTCCCATCATGCTCAGAGCCTATAGAGCTTTCCCTCTTGTGTCCTCCATGTTTAGTCTCCCTCTCTACTTTCCCTACTGTCTAAATAAAGAATAAAACAGCCAAAGGTGAGCTGACTGCCCACTCTGCTGCTGAAGGTTCTCACTTCATTGTTTTTGAGAACCTGCCAAAAGCCACTTCTGTTTGCGTGTGCTGACACTGCAGTAGATGTTTAAGTTCATTCAAACAGTTATTACATAACTCTACTGCTGCTTAAAGGTGCTTTGTATGCTTGTCTTTAAACTAGTTGTATATGAGTGGTATACCTAACTGTGATTATTGTAAAACATAATGATGTTTAGCATGACTGCTACTGTTTTAGTGACTGCTAAATGCATATTTTTATTCCCTTTTGACCTCCCCTCAGGTTGTAGGATCAACTTCAAGCCCCCAGATAAGTGGAGATGGCCTTTACTTCTGTGACGGCCAACGGAAAGTTGACTACGTTCTAGTCTTTCATCAGAGGCGGCATGGCTCCATACGATCTCCTGCCAGTACATCAGTTTCACAAGACCGGTTATCCATCGTTTCCAATGGCAACTTTCCGCCGTCGGGGGCCTCAGATGTGGCTGCAGGAAGAGGAGATGGCATTCCAGGAGGGGAGGCTGCAAGTGTCGGTGAGGTGTTCATGGAGCTTGGAGCTGCAGGAGAGAGTGAGTCAACAGAGCCTGCGGACCATGAGATGCGTCTGATCAGACAAGAGTTTGAGGCAAATCTGATTGAGGCCGGTCTGGAGATAGAGAGAGACAGAGAGGTGAGTGTGTTTATAGTTTCTGAAGCACTGTGTAAAATCACTGCAAATCTTTCATTTTGTAATTTTATGAGTGAAGGTTTTTTAGCAAAAACTCATTCAAAGGCCTGTGAAATATTCATGACCAGCAACATTTCTTTAAAGGAAACATAGAACCATTTAACATTCATGTACAAGGTCAAGTCAAGTTAAAGGCAACATTTTGAAATTACAATTCCCTTTGTGAGCTGCTTAACTATTAATCTCACTTAAATGCACATTCTTTGAATAATTTGAAGTAGACCTTAACGCAGACCTTCCTCTCTGTTGCACTGGTGCCTCGATGTAAGAAGGTTGGAACATTTAATGTAGGGATGGATTTTTTTGTCATATGTTAGAGTGTGCAGCAGCAGTCAGCACTGTGGCCTTATGGCAAGTCGATTCTTGGGTTCAACCTGATGGTTGGTTGGGGCCTCTCTGTGTAGATAAGTTAACTGATGATTCTCGATTCGGTGTAGGTGTGAGTGGGAGTGTGTCTGTCTCTGTCTCTTTGTATTTGCCCTGCAATGGACTGGTGACCTGCCCTGAGTGTTCCCCATCTCTCATCCAGTACCAGCTGGGATAGGCTCCAGCCCCCTGACTGACTAATAGTGGACTGTTCAGCCTGCTTTAATTTCTTAATATTCATATATCATTACTTTATTTAATGTAGTTAACTTGATAAGAAACAATTAAGACAGCAAACTGCAGCAGACATGGAGTAACAGTAGCCTTTATTTTGAGTTTGGTGACTAGAAACCTGATAAATCTAAATTCAATAGTCTACCCTACTTTTAGCTTTTTTATGGCATCTACCAAGTGGGCTCTTACTTACTAAATTCTACTATATCCTTTAATAATCAAAAAGTAGTTGCTAACTTTGCCTGTCTTGTGTTTGGTGCTGGGTGATAATTGTACTGTGGTTTATCAGAGATTTTTTTTAAAGGCAGCAAATCCAAAACAAAAGCCTGAAAGATGCTAAAACAGTTCTTTAAGCTGAGAGAAACTACAGAGTTGGGTGCGTGCCAGCAGCCACTAGCAGGGCTGTAACTAATAACAATTTTCATTGTCGAATAATTGTTGATTGTTTTCTCGATTAATCAGTTAATTGTATGATTTGTAAAATGTCAGAAAATGTTGAACAATGTTGGTCATTGTTTCCTAAAGCACAAGATTACCTCCTCAAATGTGTTGTTTTGTCCACAACCCAAATATATTCAGTTTACTCTCATAGACAGACAATATTCCAATTTAAGAAGCTAGAATGAAGAAATGTATTTTTTTAATATAAAAAATCCCCAAACCTAGATGTAGATGTTTAGCTGTTTGATGTTTGTAAAAAAGAATTGCCTTCCTGTAGAATGAACATTATGACCCATTTTTTTCACCACAATACCAGGATAAGTACTCAAGGTTATAACCACACATTAACCTACAACCTGTGTTGTGGTACATCTACTAAATTCTATATTTTTAATGATTTTACAGGATTTTTGATGGACACAGGATCTGACGTAACACTATCTTGAGCTATTTAAGGTGAGCGCCTACATAGGAGCCTGGCTCAGACGGTAGAGGAGGGAGGTGGGAGAGACTCTACATGTTTTTAACAATGGAAGGTGTCTCTTCCAACAGCAAAACCCTTGTCATGGACAGGTTCTGTTCTGCCTTTTTTTAAATTACCCTGCTGCTGTAGAATAAAATAACAAAATGCTGCATTATCAGTCACAATCCAGAGGAGTCATTAGTCAAAGTTGATGATCAGTATGTGTTACCTTTAGCCAAAGGCGCAATAAAATGACACCTGTTGCTTTTGTAGCTTTTGTAGATGCAGTGCAGCATACACTCATTAAAATCAACAAAACACGTCCAACTGCACTCTACAAAATGTGATACACTGGCAGGCCCACCTACTTACAGGGTGAACATAATATTTCTTCTCAATGTAAAAAAGTGTGTTTCTCTGCAGCCATCTACAATCTTATGAATTCCTCATTTCTGGACCAGGTTTGTGTCAATGGACTCTCAATTTAGTCATCAGATCAGTTATCAAGTTGTCACTGTGTCAACACTACAGTTTGCTGTAATCTGCAGCTTGTTGCAGCGCACAATGTAACACTTTGTTCCGATGACTAAAAAATGTTGATAGTGGCTTCTCTCTTGTAGTGTCCTCAAAGTGTTGGTTTGCTTAGAGTTTCTTTTTTTACTGATACTGACATGAATGTGTGCATCCTTTTACTGTTGTTATTAACATTCACTTTACTCACACTGTAAAACATCATAAGGAATTTAGTCAAAGCAACTTATCTTTTCTAGTTTACTAGTTTCTAGTTAACTGAATGTAAAATGTCAGATTTTTATTTTCAGATCACTTTATAACTGAAAACTTGAGTTTTTTTTTAAGTTGAGCCATTTTGAAATTGAATGAATGCAATTGAAAGAATTGCAAATTAAGGATAAATAAGGACATAGTGTCAGCACAGAATGTCAAACTGTATCAGTGAAGCTCACAAAAAGACTAACGTAATTAAAAAGAACACTCAGTAATTCAGTCAAAAGCCTCTGTAACACAGTCTGAATAGGAAATTCTTCAAAAAGTGGTATTTAAAGAATGGCAGAGTTCTGTGTCAGAAGCAGCTCGTATCCAAGGGCAACACACAAAAACGCTTAACTTTGTGCAAGCTGCACCAAACCTGCAAACCTGAACAATCGAGTAAAAAAGTGTGATGAGTCATTCAGCCTTGTTTCTTCATCCAGAAAAGCCTGCAGAGAGGAAACTGTTAACTGACAATACTTAACATCAGTATGGATGGATCTGGATTGATGACATTGACTTATACTAAAAATGTAAAAGTACTGGTGATATTTGGCATTGTCTGATACCAGACACATTTTCAGGGCAGGTATTATCAAGACTACATGCATGTTCCACGCTAATAGTGTTCCTATAGACACAGCTATGCACATTTGCAGCAAATGGTTTCATGAAGACCAGGATTGTGCGAAACACTTCCCCAGTCACTATCCACTGCAAGCACCATTGAATCTTAATGGAGTTCAGAGTATTTGAATTGAACTCAGAATAGCATATCAATTTATCACCTCAGAAGATATAATTACATCTGTGTCTCCTGCCTGAGGTCTGTTCATGTTGCTTTGAACATCCTCAACTTAACTGTAGATTCTCTGTTCTGACTGCCGTCTGCTGAATGTGGCTCATCTTTGCTGCTGTAATTTAATTACTTACAGTGTAGTGATAATTTTATTATTTATAGTCTACCACCTATGTATTAGTTTGGGATTTTCTTTAATTTTGGACTCAGAGCCTCCACAAGAGCTTGACCATTCCATCTGAGCTGGCAGACTTTAATTCTAGTGGCTGTAGCCAACACAGCTGCTGCGCTGACCTCTTTGTATCAATTTACTAATTTCGCCTGAAACGGGTAATTTTATTTTGACATGTACAAATCGTTTTCGCTGTGATTGTGTGTTACGTAGCAACTGGGAATTGCATGTGTGGTTCTGTCCCTCTTTTAGCTTGTGTATGTATCTGTCAGTGTGGTGTGTGTATGTGTGTCAGTGTGTATGTGTGTGCGCGCGTGAAGTAGGCACTTGGCAGAACACACAGTCTGTGTGCTTTGTGTTGTTGTAGTGATGCTGCCGGATCAGTGCCACAGAGTTGAACAAATGTAGTTATTGTTAAAGTTCTAATTGTTACTAAATGAACTGGACTTTGGCTCCAATAGGAAGAGAAATCATTTGGCAACTTTAAGTGATGCTCACTTCAGCTGGTATAATTTTGTGAATTGTTGTGTGTCTAAAACTAATTAGAAGCAGATAGAACATGGGGTCCTGGTGCAGTGTTCAGGAAATAATTACCTGCAGTTCAAATGCTAGGGTAGGACTTGAGTAGTATTCTGCCTAATGTACAGAATAGCATTAGGGTTTGGCATGCATGTGTGTGATAACTATTTTGCTAAATATGTCTGTGTGTGTGTGTGTGTGTGTGTGTGTGTGCGCATGTGTGTTTGTGTGTTGGTTGGCAGCCAGTTGGCAGTGTGTGCAGTCTGCAGGCTAGTATTAATCAGATTGTTGACAGTGTGGCCATGGAGCCTAAGCCAGGATGAGATTAGCTAACTGACTGACTGATAGCTCCTTATCTCATCTCATGGATCGAGGGCTAGATTGAATCTGCTGCTGAGAGCGGAAGAATACTTGCATTCCATTATCCTCCATTTGAATATAGTGGCAGGTACTCTTACAAAATGACTGACAACCATAATTACACTCCCTTCATCAGCGTGTAGCGAGTTGTGGTTGTAGGAGGTGCTGACAAAAAGGAGGAACATTGCCTGATAATATCTGTAGGTTTCTGCTCACTTAATTGCTTATATACAATCAGACAATAAAAAATCATTTTGTCACTGCACTCTCAGTACAGAATATAAAATTAGGTAGAAAGTCATAGTTATTAATTAATGAAGTGCGCACAACAGCAGCAGGTACTAATCCATACAGAATGATGCAGTGGAAGCTGATTTTCTAATTTGAAAAAAATGAACTTACATCAGAGGGACAGAGCATTAACTGTTGACCTCTTAGCTTATGGTGAAATTAAATGTGTGCCAGAAGGTTTTAATGGACGTTGTAGTACTTTTTCTGGGATTAAGGTTAATCTAAGGGGTCTGTTAACTCTGATATTGTATGATGAATGGCAAATGTTACTTTATTCCAAATCTGTTAGCATTTCTGAAATATTTAGCACATATGAATGGGACTAATGCAGTTCACGTTATGATGCTGTAATATTGTAATTGCTACAAAGAACAAAATGACATTTCACTGGGCCCATGCAGCAGCAGTAAATACCTGTTTGATTACAAACAATCCAAGTGAGGTCTTGAAAATACATATTTTGTTAAATGGTCATTTCTTTGTATTATTGTTTTGGCAAGGTAGAAGGTGCTAAGAATTTTAATCATTTCTGAAAAGCTCTACTTTTATTGTCAGAGCAGATGCTGATACGGATATGACATGAGTTACTGCCATGAGACATTGTACAAAACAGAGAAGTAGTCAGTAACGAAGAGCAGTATGTGATGTGTGTATTAGTTTCAGTTACATGTTTCAGTCACAACTGCTTTGTTAACAGAGAGAGTTGTGTTCTTTACACATGCAAAACGTGTTTAGTGCAAATCTAAAAAGATACATGCGTTACAACAGGATACAACAACAGGTGAATGAAAGTGGATGGCAACTTTTACTGGTAGTATATTGATTATGAACAAAATCAGTTAACTAAACTGTCCTACTGGTGCCCAACCTGTTTGACTTCAGATTAATTGGATGCTGGGAAATGTCAAACTTGTTGACTGTGTCTGAGGATTATTGAGCTGACCTTCGATCTCTTAGGGACATCCTCTTCCAGAACACTTTTAATTAAATCAGAGCATGATGTTAATTTCAAGAAGTGGAGCTGGGACTTTTGAAGAGCAGTCTGTGGAGGTTTTAGAAACATAATGAACAGGATTAAGTGTTTAAAGAGAATGACTCTATCACCAAAGATGTCATAACTAGCAAAGGAGGACAGAATACTCCTCTTTACTACACCTGCCTTCACTGCTGAGTTTTAAGAAAAATATTAATCAGCAATACAATAGTGATAACTACCTGATGTGGAAAAAGTGAGGAGGATGTATTTTTTGTTTTTTTATTTTTTTTTTAAGAGATTTCAGGCGAGTGCTGCAACAGTTGTGATGTTGTTGAGAATCTGTGATATGTAGCCATCAAGTTCATGTCAGAGAAAGTGGTTAAACATTTCAATCTTAGTATCTCATCCCTCGCATTCTTTTTATTCCTAGCCATCTATAAAAACGTAGTTTATCCATTAAACAAAAATGGTTCCTAAATGTTATGATAGAATTTCCAGAGAAAGGCATGAGAAACTTGAATTTAGCATTAGCAGATTAAATATCTTCCATTCTGCCATCCATCTCCCAAATCAGCATTTCAGCCAAGTCTGACAGAACAGATTCTATTTTGATCAATCCAGCTGTCGACACAGGCTGCGTAACAGCTTTGTGTTTCAAAACTTTGCTCAGAATGGATGACCAGAGCTTCAAGGTCAACTGCTCGAGCATAATGTAGAGTACCTTAAAAAATTGTATTTTATAGTTACTATTCTGCTGTCCTGCCAAGCAACAACAAAATAAAATGATCTAGTAGCTGAGTCTGGTGCTACTAAGGTAGCTTCTCTTAAGGTATTATTGTTTTTGTGCATGATCCCTGCCACATGAATAAATGACACATTAATCAGTCCCTCCAGGAATTTGCGATGTTGAGATCGCAACAATTAACGCAAATTCAACCAATCTCCGTGAATTCTGCGCGACCTTGCAATTTTGTCCAATCACCGTGACTTTTCCGCAAATTTGGCCAGCCTCCTGTGAGTTCCACCAATCATAGCATTCCCCAGTGCAAGCATAATGCACGCACATCACCGAATTCACTTCCTTTTTTATGGTTTGAAGATGCGGACATGTGCGATAGTAATGTCTCTCACTTACCAACAAAAATTACTGCTAAAGACCTGCAAAACAATTCCCTGATGTTCTTCACGAAAGTGGAGGTACCGGTAAACTGTTTTGCACCCCGTGCAATATTGAGGTGGAATGAAAATCATCGATTGACAAACACTTTTCTACCGCAAAACATTGTAGGAGAATGGGTGAAACAAACACAAATCACAGTGACGGAAGCTGTTGCATCCAGAGCTGTCACAAGCACTGAAAGAATGAAGGTAAGTTAGATTAATAAATTGACGTGACGAGCTGTGAGCATGTGTGTGTGAATACGTGTGTGCCAGGATGTAAAATTAACTTTTTAAAATTTTAAAAATTTAATGAATTATACAAAACAAAGGGGAAAAAATACAACTTTTTGGTAATTTTTTCTGTCTCCCACAAATTCATCGCAACAAATATGCTTAAAACATCGCAATTTTTTTTTTTAGAAAAGCTGCCGCAAATTCAGGCATTTTAGGCTGCAACAATCTTCAAAATCGCCCGTGAAATCCTGGAAGGACTGATTAATAGAACGTATAAAGTTGTGCCATTCATGCGAACTGTGGCTCACTTGGGTTATCTGCATTTTAGTTGCACTCAGAGTCAAACATACAGTTTTTTAATTAAGCTGTGTAAAATGGAAAAGAATAGATTGAAAATTTAAAAAAAAATTGCAACATGAATACCTGAAGGTCTTCTGGATAGACATGCTACACAAAGACAAACACATTTATAGTAATAGCAGGAAACACAGGAGAAATTCATTCTACCTTGCAACAGATGTGAGCTCTGCAGCAGAAATTTGTCGCTAAACTTTGTAGTTGAATGGGTCACTATAATAAATTTGGCATTCTATGCAACCTGAATTGTTCATTTGATATTTTCCTGCTTGTTGTAAGAGAAATACAACAGAAAGCTTCTGGTTGTAGAATACAGGCCCAAGGCTTCCAGTCAGTCAGCAACATCTGACCACCTGCAGGTCAGCAGGAGATCCTCTGATGTCAACCCCCCACAGTCTGGACCCCAGTTCAATGAATTCAGCTAATGGCCACATTTCACACTGTTTTCTGTTAGTTGTGTTAGTTTCTGTCATTGTCTTAATTTGTCTCACTGATTGACACTCTTATCTCTCTCTCTTATCCTCTTGATTTCTCTGTGCTTATTGCTACACTTTTCTACCCAACCATCCCATCACCCAATGATCACCCTCTCATACTCGATAACCCCCCCACCCGAAGACGCCCCCGGCTGCGGCCTAGTTACCCCCCCTACAGAGATAAAGAGCTAATTGGAAATCCCTCCACTAATTAACCTTCTCCAGGCTAAAAGGTATTTATATCCGCTGCTTTCTGATAGAGCGATAGGGGAAGGAGGGTGAGGAGGTGGGAAGAAGGGGGGTGAGAGAGATGAGGAATTTTGATTAGGCAGGTGAAATAGAGAGTGGTGGTAGACAGTGGGTGCAAAAAGGCAAAGTAGGAGAACAAGGTATAATGCATTAGTGATTTCTTTGGTCATGTCTTAATTTTTTGACAGATGGTTGAAGGCGGTGACTAAACCTGCCCATTACTGGCTTGCAAGGCATTCAGCTATCAGTTTTCTACAAATTTACATATAGAATCACCACATCAGGTTTTGACAAAAAACCTGTTGGATAGTTTTATTTCACAAAATGACGAGTGTGATGTTCTTCCTGTGCACCATCAAGCAGTGTCCAACTTCAAACCTCGCCTCTGGGGACCCTGCTTTCTTCCTATCGGGTGTGCAGTAGGTTGCTTCTAACATGTTTATCTTCGTCATTGTGGACGAAGAGGTTTAGGGGAAATGTAGAGTTCAACTGTCTGTCTGTGTGTGTGTGTGTGTGTGTGTGTGTGTGTGTGTGTGTGTGTATATACATATATATATATATATATATATATGCACATAAAGGTTTTTTGATGTTGTATATATGTACAACATCAAAAAAACCTTGGATTTTAACATCCGTGTTGATGAGAGACACCCAAATAAACGTCGTCCCAGAACAAGCACACTCCCTCACATAATGAAAATCCCAAATGTCACCGGTCTACCCCCACAGGAAAATACACCCCACCACATGGTAAAAACAACAATCAGAACATGTTGAGGAACATGACAATGGCCCAACATGTTGATTTGACCTCCAAACTTCCTACACCCCATTCTGATCAAAAATCAACAGGACGCAGTGGAACAAGTTTGATTGACAGAGGCCCCACTGCACAAGCCAGAGTACCCAAAGGATCCAGTGCCAACATCCTGGTACCAGACCCCATAAGACACCCTGAGAGGTCCTCTTGTCCATGCTCAATGGTTCAGAGCATTTTTGAGCACATAAGGTGACCAAAACAATATTAGGCAGGTGGTCATAATGTTATACCTGATTGGTGTATATCAAGTTCTTTGATAATATTTGATTGTTGCAGTCACAGGCCTATCTATTTGGTCATGTACTAGTCTACCTGGGCACACTCTGCTTATGCAGTCAGTGCAGATCACTAGAGTCTACAAGGCTAATTGCACACATTGACAGCTTGTAAGCAGAAAGCAGCATAATAGCAGAAAAAAGAGCAGCCACAAATTTTCACCTGAATCCTCAACATGTTCCTCTGCGACACAAAACAAGACAGTCGTAGTGAGATCTATGACCAAAGAAGGTTTGGATAAAGCAAGAAGTCAACATCTATATGGCTTTTCCGTGCTGATGGCCACTGTGGGAGTCAAAAGAATTTAAAAGTGACGCCATGGCCGCTCTTGTTCTGTTGGACAAGTAATTATCTGGTTTGTTGATTTTGTGGAATGAGAGTTATGGGTTGCAGGAAATGATACATGATGTAGTTTTAATAGGCCATGATCCTCTCCTCACCAACGGTCCAATTTGTGGATTAGTCCTCCAGCTGTACTCAGAGAGTGCATGTTCATGTGTGTCTTGGAGGAGTGGTGGTGGAAGGAACACTGAACAGAGGGGGTGGGGTTTCTACAATCCCATACTCTAACTTTAAATAACTGCAACTTTCCTACTTTGTTCCAGAACTCTAGTTTTCTGCTCATGTCTTGTTTTTGTTTTGTTTTTTAATCCTTTTTTCTGGTTATTTGAAAAACATCTGGTGTTGTTCTCAATGGCTATGTCAGCTGAGCCAACTAAACACATTTGAGCAAATGTAAAAATGAGAATGTCCTCAAAAAGCAACTAAACCCACTGCAGATGGTACAGCACATTTTTTATGCATTAGCCAAATGCACTATGCACACAACCTTTGCCAAGTGGATGTCATAAACTAAAACTAAAAATGACAAGTATGGATGAGATTGACAGGCCTACGAGTATATATAATATAATATAATAATATATAAATTACAGTGGAGAAATAGCAACTCTGAAATCCCCATGGTTCTTTTATTGACATGATAAGGTAAGTCCTTAGCCACATCAACTGCAGCTTACATGCAACTAAAAATTCATTGGGTGTATGTTTTGGAGCAGCTGAAATGAACACAATGTTCACAACACAGCTTGAGGTGGGCTACAGCACATGTGCTTCAATGAGTTTATTCAGTTGATTTTATAAGTTGTTTTCTGTTGATGATTTTCAATAGAACAAAAATTCAATATTAAAGCTAATCTACCTCTGACTTTACATGTGAATGATGGATTTATTCCAAATACATTTTATTAAGAGTGTTGAAGTTCAGATGGCTTTACAGTGCACTGTACCCTGTGTGGAACAAAGGACTGTGTGGATGTGAGTGAGGGAGACGATAATGAAATATAAGAGGAGGAAGAGTGACAGTTAGTGAGTCAGCCAGTCAGTCAATCAGTCAGTGAAACAGTGTCTAGCGGGCAGCAGAAGGTACAGTAATATATGTGCGGAGGGGAGGGTGGTGAGGGGGAGTGAAAGATCTCAGGAGAGTAGGAGTCGAGAGAGGAGAAAGGGAATCGTTTCAGGTTTCCATCATTTGCCATGCCACCTTTCTCTTTTCACTCCCCCCTCTTACAGAAGCTGATGGGGGTCTGAGGAGGGTAAGGTTACCTGGCTGTCGTCCCCCGCTGGCTCTGCTGTCTTTCATTTCTGGTTACACTCTCACTAACACTGCAAACTGGCTCCATAAGAGCGGCTGCATGGATTTTGGAAGCAGAGTTTTTACTGCTGCTCACAGCTAATGTGTTACGCTTTTTCTTTGTAGAATTTTTTTTTCATCCATTTTCAGTCACATAAGTTTAGAAGGGGTTTTTTCTGTGCTTGATATTCACATTTCAATCATGTACATCTTGATGCAATGTGAAGCAACCAATTATAATATTTTGCTAATGCATCTTAACATTAACATAATAATTGCAGTGTGGGCACTAGACCATGATTCATTAGCAAAACAGGCTAGATGAGTCAGGATGCCATCTTACATACAGAATAAATACATTATATCTCTTTGGTGAAAATGATAAACAGCAACAGAAAAACAACACTCTGTGTGTCAGGAACAGGCTGCAGCAACAAAGCAGTGAAGAAAACAGCTCCAGGCTTTGCTTCAGGAACACAGGCCACATCTATCTTTTATAAATACCAGAGGAATGCTGCTGGCCAAACTGGTTAGCAAAACTGTTTCAGTGGGTCAGAATGAAGGCAAGGATTGGTTTTACCTGGTTCAGATTTCAAGCAGAACTTGGATAGCAGTGTACTAGGCAGTCTGAAATGTTGAGTTGCATCTCCAGAGGCCAGTTGTAAAGTCTGGAGGCAAAAAAAGCTAAGAAGCAATTCTTTAAAAAGTGTTGCACATATGTAGGTCCCTCCTGCTAAAACAAAGTCTGCTAAATTGGATTGCAAAGCAAGACTGACAGATGGTATCAGCAAACAGCAGGTAGTTTCAGCCAAACAATCTGGTATTTCCCAAAACAAAAAAAAGGGGGTATAAAAACATTATTTATTAGTAGAAAACTTGATCTCAGATATGTGAAGTACATATACACACGGAATTATAAGGAGTGTTTCACACTATGTTCAGTTTCATAAACAGTGTATCTCATCTGTACACAACGTTTTGTTTGTTTTTCAGTTGAAGGGGCATGGCCCCAGCTTTACTCGACTCCACGCACCGTGGCCAGTATTGTGTCGAGAGGCTGAGTTTCTCAAGATTAAAGTCCCCACCAAGACGGTACGATCTCAGTGCCTCATTGTAGTATGTGATATTATATTTTATTAGAAGGCAGTGCATGCAGAGATTGTGTCTCTGAGTTCATAAAGAGTTTTGAACTGTTTATTGGCATATTCTTGTTATTTCTGTGGTTAGAGGTAGACAACATAACAATAGTACAGTATCAATAGTCTTTGATTGGAAAATATATTTTAGTTTTTTTCAGCCTTTAGATATGGTGTCAGAGTAAGTTGATATTACAGAACTGCTAAGTTAAATCAGTATTAATACCAGAGAAATTCTGCAAAGAAAAGACAGGGAGGCCAAGACAGCAGATAATTGATTGATGCCCTATTGTATGTGTCTCAGTCATTGTTACACTGATATATTTTTTAATAACACACATTAGAGTTTCATTTCTATATTGTTATGTAATGTTAAAAATGTGTATTTTTTACAGAACTATAAGGTTCCTTGTACATAAGTGTTCTTACATATGTAATAAGATAGTTAATTCTGTGTTGTTGGCTGCCACAGAGCTATGAACTTAAAGAGGAAAGTGGTTTTGGGTCCAGTATGAGCACAGTGTGGAGGAAACTGAACCAGCCTTTCCAGCCCAAAGTTCCACACATGGACCACGGACGCACCAAATTTCTTTCACACTGTTTCTCCAGGGACAAGCTTCACCTGTGAGACACACACTAACTGACACACTCCTTGCTAAACAGACACAGTACCATGCCTTCCTTTCTGTTGAAATTACCTAATGTTGTTTGCACCTGATTAGCTAAATTTAAAGCATGATTATGTGACTTTTGAAGGAAAAATTGTCAAGAAAAACAAAACACTTGGTCTTGTGCCAGGGTCTGATCTATAAAGTTCGACCAGTCTAAAGTGTACCCTGAGATTAGGGTTAGATGCAAGTTAGACAGTTTTACCAAGTATAACAGCAAAAGGAGAAGATCCTGCCTCACTGTAGCATCTTTTTTCCCAAATCCTTTTTTTTGTGCTAAAACAAAATTTTATCTAATTTTCATCTAATTTTCTCAGTAAAATACCATTGCATTTGTGACTTTCTAAAGGAGGCCAGAAGTTTTCTGTTAGAGTGAAGGGAGCTGAGCAGGTTGTTGCTGTTCTTAGGTTAGCCCTGTTTTTTAGTGTGGAACAAATACTTGTACTAATTTGCTTAGAATTCATAATGAATCAGCTCTACTTTAGATGTTTGACTAATGTCTGGCTATATAAGGCATAGTCCCAGTCTATCTTTCTGAAACCCCAGTCACTTAAATGGCTAATGATAGTAAACCTTAGATCCCTTTTGCAAAATTTCACTTTTCTTCAGGAGGAAGAGACTTTAGTGAATATTATTCATGGTTAAAGCTGAAGTCTCAGCATGAATCCTCAGTCACATTGATTTACTTTGCAGACACTGTAAATTAATTGAACGTTTACAACCCCAAATTAATTAATTAATTGAAAAGCTTGCTTTGAAAGTCATTTTTGTGTTTCTTTCAGGTACAACATCACATCTAAAGACACATTCTTTGACAATGCTACAAGGGGCAGAATAGTAAGTGTTCATTTATATTTTATTTTGTTTCTCCAATGAGGTATTTTCTGCACTTCATACTTCTAGTCTAACAAACTCAAATCTTTTACAGGTGTATGAGATTCTGAGACGGACGGTGTGTGCACGAACCTGTCAAACCATAGGTGAGGAAAACAAACGGTGAATTGGCAAGACACTTGAGGGAGAGTTGGCTGAGCCTCAGTCTTCATCAGTGATTAAAGGAGTGACATCTGATGGGCCCATTTTAAATTTAATGTGCTTGCACGAGGCAAGAGCATCTGAGAGGAGTCAGTGATTATTGCATCATGTTTTTTCTAGTCTAAAATGGTACACAAGATAATTGATGACCTTTTTGGCAAAATGCAAAAACTGCAGTTACACTGTTTCTCTGCTTACTGCTCCCATCCCTTCGAAGCCTGATTGGCCTGTCATTATTTAGAAACGGTTCCAATGTAAGAATGACCACATGGTTACTTGCGAAACAAATTCTAGTGAAGTGACGTTTAGATCATGATGCATCCTAGAAAAAAAAACTGTCTTGGCAGTTGCTTTTATTTTTTGTAGTGGATATCCTGTGATGCCAATAGTTGGTGCACAGTACCAGAGCAGCAAATGGAAGCTTTCAATTGTATTGGGTGTTTTTCTCTAAAACAGTGTACAGTTTTAAATGTTGAAGTCCCAGTCCCAAGTCACTGACAACAAACTGGATAAGCCCCCAGCAGAAATGTTGTCTTCATTTTTTATCATGGGGTGGTAACCTAAAATCTCTTGGATGCATTAAAAAGTTAAAGTTGTCAAAGACATGTGCAACATCTGTGACTCTGCTATATAAAGTCACCTGTAAATTTGCAGTTAAATGTTATGTTGAAAAGATGTATATTTCAGTACAGGTGAACTGAAAGGTGACGTTACTGTGCCAACTGGGAGTGCAGTGGGGAGATGAAGTGATGTGCAGCTGGCACAAGGAGTGCAGTAATTGAATAATTGGATGACACCAACTTCTACTTAGCATGGATTTGTTTTGGAGTGGTTGCATTTTAGCAGCAACTTATTCTTAGTTCCTAGACAGACGGCTTTGCTCATTGACATTTCCTTTAATCAACGATGTCCACATGGACAACCAGCAAATAAAAATCCAAGCTTACTTACAAGTTTTATTTGGACACATGGACAACAAGCAAATAAAAATCCAAGCTGACTTACAAGTTTTATTTGCTTATGACTTTTGTAAGCAAAATTGGAGAATGTCTATGCAGAAGACAAAGCCATCTAGGAAAGTAAATATGTAAAACTCAAGGTTAGCAATGTTAACAAGGTTAACTGTTTAAATATCTGTAAAATTTAATGACATACCAATAACAGTTGTCTCTGCATTTATGATGCCCATCAGTCCCATATAGAAATGAGCTGACATCCATTTCTTTTCCAGTGTTTACCATATGTCTTGTTGGCTCGTCCATCATAGCAGAAGGTCTTAGCCTGCGGCTACTGATGGAGCTGCAGGGGAAGAAGAGGAGAGAAAATAAGAGTTGCATCTCTTTAACCTCTATTTTGTCTTTCCTTTTTATTCTTAGTGAATACTTTTTGTCAAACACATGCACACACTGAGCACATTGTGACTGTCTCAGTTGATTTACTCCTCCTACTCTACAAGTGGGTCATACTTCCTGGGTCAGGCTGAGATTGAAGCAGGGGCCTCTGGGAGTTGTGGTTGTTTCTAGCTGGTTGAGTGAGCATTCATGCATTTGTGTGTGTGTGTGTGTGTGTGTGTGTGTGCGTGTGTTGGTCATGATGTTCATTAATAGCACAGCTAATCACTGCATAGTTCCCAGTCCCCTTTGAGGCACTGATAATTAATTGATTAATTACTTTGATGAAAGAGCCAGTTGTGTATGTCATGTCACCTAATGTGTCAGTGTCCGCTCTGACATTCACAAGGCAGGCCATGACTCCACACATGAAATCTGTCAAAAGATGAAAGGCAGCACCTAACTAAGTCCCAGTCTGCCTGACACTGAAAAGCAGAATTTAAAAGACAGTACAGGCTGCAGGCTATGACCTCCTGCACTGCTGCTGCACATACAGGTGGCTTAAAAAAATACCTGTAGTACATGGAAAGAAAAAGGGGCTTTGTTCCATTTCCTGAGAGTAACGGTAATGAATTATGAGGAAAAATTGCGTAGTTTTGGGTGAGGAAAAATATCCCCTTTAGAAATCAAAACAAACATCATAGCAAAAGTGCAGTGTGCCTGATGTAAGGTAAATAACAGAAGGTGCTCTTTTGCAATGGCTACCACCTCATTTCACGCCACATCCTGGACCATTTGGTGCAAGCTCAGTCTTTAGTTATACATAAGTACAAATGTGTTCACAGTTATATGTAGATGCCAATAACTCAAACATTACCAGCTGTTTAAATTTCAGGTTTACACTCACTTTTAACCAAACTGGTTTTGGAGTAAAGCAAACTTATCCTATTGAGGTTTCAGTACAAATACAGGTTACTGTGTCAAGTATTCTCCCAGGAGGGTACATGACAAGAGTCAGGAGAGGGAGCTCCCCATGAACAACATTCAATGCTCTCTTGGGATTTTCTTATGTCTCTGCTCTCTTTCTCTCTCTCTTTTCCAGGCATCAGCACATTGATAGCTAAAGGCGTGTATGATGCTGCTTTCCCTATTCATGATGTAAGTGTGATTTTTGAAAGTCCCATGAGACATCAGTTGGTTTTAATGGGCTACACTATACATCACTTTTCAGTGAGTAGAAACTTTTTTGGAACAGGAATCATAGTCCATCAATCAGTTTTGTTGCATCTCGTCGTATATTTTGTAAAACAGGTGCTAGCAAGTACTGTGACATTTGTCTGGACCACGTGCCACTTCTCATTTAAAGAAAAAGCTTGTACTGATATTCATCGTTGTTGAAGCTACATGCTCATTCAAAGCACAGAGAACATAAAGAACATTCCCTACTCTCAACCGCATTCACATGTCTGTGATAAGCTATGCTTCAAATAAAGTAAAAGGGGTAAGTCTAATACATCTTAAGTTACATCTTGACATTTTCCCTGTCACATTTTAAGTCTCTACAAGTTAAATTTCTGCTGAAATAAGCTTCAAGCAGTGTAGGTTCAAAATCAAGTCTAAAAGTGACAGATTATTGTAACAGGAAACTGATTTATTTGCAAAAAATAAATAAAAAATGCACGATCATCACTGTGTCATACTTGCATGCAAAGGAAACACATTTAAATTTCAGTGTCCAAGGTGCTGTTTGAAAAGTCTCTGCATCTGAAAATGTGCTGTGCTCTAGCGTGAGTTTTAAAGAATTGTTTATTTATTAGGATGCAATTAGCTGTGCTCAAAGAGCAGCTAGTCTTTTTGGGGTTGACATTAAAAACATACATTAAATATTAAACATGCAAGAAAATATAAATTAAGCATGACACCAAAAAGTAAATCAAAACAAACAAGTAAACAGGTACAACAGCAATTTTTTTTTTTAAAAAAAAGTTTGATTTCTCAGTGTCCTCTTAAAGGAATCTCTATTTTTGGTTAGTTTGATGTTGTTTGGTAACTTCTTCCAGTTAGAAGAACCTCTATACAGAGCAGTTCTCTTCATATATTTCATTAGTAGACTAATTATAAGCAGCTCAACAGCATGCTCTTCATGTGTTATATATCCATGACAAAAACTGGTACATATTAGTTTTTCTCAAACTACAAGGTGTGTAGTATTTTATCCCATATTGCTAATAACAGACTTTACTATACTGTGTCCACATGTTAGTACAAAAAAGGAACCAAGAACTAACCTGGGTGTTCTGTTCCATACAGTTTGATATGTTTTTTTAGGAATGTTTAAGCAGTAATAGGTCCAGGTAATCATGCAGTACTCAATGGGTAATGGAACAAATGACAAAACAACATCAATCATGGAAGAAGTTGTAATGTTTACAGAGCTTGCCTTTGATATGGCATTACCTTTTTCCATCTTGGTCAGTGTGGACAGACCAAGACACTGAATGATCTAATTTAACACCAAGGAATTTGGTTTCAGTGACCTGCTCCACTGATAACCCATTCATAGCATTCCATATTCCAAAGAGTGCAGTCTACTGTCTGTTATTTGGTGTGTGCCTTTGTGCACTCATGTTTGTCACCCTCTCCTCTCACTCCTCAGGGTGACTATAGGGTCATTGGACACCTCGAGGAGAGGAATGACAGACAGGTAAGCGACAGATTCTGCTTTCATTCATCTCCCTCTCTTTCTCTGTGGCTTATTCTTCCATTTGCCTCTTCTCCTACTCCTCTCCTCCTCCTCTCCATCTGACTGTGTAATGTAAAAACACAAAAGTTCAGAACCACAAACAACCACTTTTGTGCATTTGCTCTGCTCTAGTACTTTAGAAAGTGACCTTAAGTGATGTGGTCCAGCCATTAAGACAGAAATGTCTCAGCTAAAAGTACCATACAAGACATTTGAACTTCCAACAATTTAAAAGCAAGGGAACCTCCATTTTTCTCAACAATGGTTTCATCTATGCTATCTTCATTTCTCTTTTTTTCTAAGACTGTTCCATCTTCCCATCTGTCTAACACCATCACAGATTGGACTTTAAGTTCAGTAAACATTTCTCAGACACAAAGCTGCTCTGAGGGCGGAAAAATATTCATTGACTGACTGAAATTTCAAAGGATGGACAAAAACAACAACATTTTTTTAGAGTGCAGGTTAGCACATTGTAAACAAATATTAAGAAAGAAATATGTTTAAAATACAAATGAAAAGTATTGTTCACAGCTTCCTCTTGATCCTTTTAGTCACATTTAAGACAGTCATGCTCTAATGGTCTGCAGCCTAATCTAACCAGATAAACCAGATACTTTATTGTGATGGATTATATTGTTTTAGAATCAGGAGCACCAGGATGTTTAGTACTGTCTTCCTCCTCTCTTACCGTGTTTCATTTGGCTTCAGGATAATGTTACTTGTACTGCAGCTCCATGGCTTCATCCACTGAGGTTTAATCCGACCAATCAGAATCTTTCTGCCTCCAGATCAGCTCTGCCTCTGAGAATCATTTTCAACTTGACAACATACACCCACACTGGCTCTGTCTCTGTCTCTCTCTATCTGTCCTGTCTGTTGTCAGGTTCTGCATGACGAGTGGGCCAGATACTCAGCCTTTTACAAGTACCAGCCCATTGATCTTGTCAGGTAATGTGACCACAGCACCAACATGCAGAAATCAGTAACTCATTTCTTTAGGCCTTAAAGTGTGTTTAATCTAATTTGCAACTAAAGATAACTGTCATATAAAGACAGCTGACACATTATAGGAAAAACCCACATAAAATGTCAAAGTGTTCACTATGTGCTACCAGAACAGCTTAATTTAACTGTGGCATTGATTCTTTAAGTCTCTGGACTCTACTGAAGGGATGAATGTCATTTTTACAGAAGACATTCTCTCATTTGGTGTTTTACTGATTGTGGTTGGGAGCGCTTGGCCCAAAATCTCCCACTGTGAAGGCCATACCATGTGATTCACATCATTTTCATATTCATCAAAGCATTCAGTGACCCTCGTGTCCTATGAATGGGGTCATTGTCATCCTAAAATACACCACTCCCATCAGGATAGAAATGTCTCATCATAGAAAAAAGTTGATAAAACAGAACAACTTTAAATTGATTTGCAGTGACTCTTTTCTCTAAGGGAACAAGTGGATACAAACCAATGCCCCCCACAGCATCTCAGAGGTTCAGGTTTTTCTCTTTGATTTGTCACTAGTCTGAACATGTTACATCTGATTAGCTAGAGACACTCTGCATCTCTACTGCAGAGTTGTAATGTATCTACAGTGCCTTATGTTTAGTGTAATTCATTAACAGTGTTTTGTTTTGGCCATTTTTTTTTTCGAAATTTACAAATTAATTGAAACCATCTGTGATTACAGCTGTCAGCTGTGTACATCAGAGCACAACTATGGATGCCCAAACCTTAACGCACAGTTTCAGACTTTATTTCAGTATTCACATGCCCATATGTACCATGGTTATTAGTCACAGTGCTTATACTGATCATGAAGTGATTCCTTACTAACCCAATTACCTTGTAAGAGTGACAAAATAGATCGTCGTTCTGTGCAAAAACAAATATTATCTTTAATCTGAAGTTAATATAAGATGCCAAGTCAAGCAGCTGTCTTCCAGAGGTATAGTCCCTCTTTGGAAATCCCTCTTTCTTTTTTCTGTCTAATATGATCTCTCCATTTAAATGGATAAATGGATATGTAAGGAAAGAAAAATCTGAATCCATCCTTTAAATTCAAAGTAAAAAGGAACATTTCACTTGCACCAAGAGTTTGACGTCTACAGGGAAAGAGATACATATAATGTTTTTATTAGCTGGTGGAGTTGGTTGTGTCAAGGTTAAAAATACTAGGCATTGGTTAAATTACAATATATCTATTCAGCTTGATTTTAATTACACTGAATGAAGGAATTTGGTTTCTATTAGGCATTAACATTTGCTTGGCTCTTGATATTTCCAGCAGCAATTACAACAAGAACATGAATGTATTTACTATTTATTAAATGGGATACTTGTAATTAGGGTGACTTCATCATAACAAAAGTGTGTGTAGATTGTTTAATTTTCCAGTAAAACGTCACAAAATATTTTGTTTATTGATGGCTGTTATTAATTGTCAGAGTTAGGTCCATGTTTGGACCTTAGTCTGTCAGAGGCAAAGTTTGTGCACAAATGTGTAAGAAAGTTCCCACTAAAGGCTCAGTGCAGTGAACAAAAGTCCTAAATAAAGTTTTAGCAATCTTCTTACTTTATTTTAAGATCGAACACAGTGTTAGTAATGTTACACCTGTGCTGCGCGTTGCCTAATTCCTCACAGTCTGCTGTGCCATAACCATGCACATGCACTACCCTGCCACTTTCACCTCTTAATGTCTGACCTGTGATCCACAGGAAATACTTTGGAGAAAAGATTGGACTGTACTTCGCATGGCTCGGTGTTTACACTCAGCTGCTCATCCCAGCCTCCATAGTGGGAATCATTGTGTTTGGCTACGGGGTGGCGACAGTGGATACCAATATACCCAGGTACACACACAGAAAGCCCCTGCAGAAATCTCAAGTTCCACTGTTGTAGTTTCATTTGAGGAAGAAAGACTTTGTGAAAAAAGGATTTAGAATGGATAAAGAGATGTTCCAAAAAATACTCACATTACCAGAATGCAAAAAATAAGGATTTCCTCCCACCATAATTTTCATGTATGCACAGATGCCCATACGCATGCATGCACGCACGCACGCACGCACGCGCGCACACACACACTCACACACCAAGTAGACAGGGATTGCCCAGATACCTGCTGTATCTGGCTTTAGTCAGGGTTGTGTGGGAGGTACACAGAAGGTACGGCTGGCAGCGTGTGTGTGAGTGTGTCATGATGTAAAAGGTTGATATTCAGCCTACACTGACTATGAACAGGGTCAAAGTAGAAAAGCTTGTATTGTGATTATGTGGTATAAGTTCCATTCATTTCTTATGGTTAAACATAACATACCTCTTTTTGCTGGGACTTAATGAGCAGACAAAAATGTAGAATCTCTGTTCATTTTATATTTGTTGCACGTGGCTTACAAATAATGCTGATACATGTAATGGGTTAGCACTTTTTGAGTTATGTCTTTTTTCCCCTTTAGTCTGGAGATGTGTGACGAGCGCCTCAATTTCACCATGTGTCCTCTGTGTGACGGAGCCTGTGACTTCTGGCATCTCAGCACTGCCTGCGGCACCGCCAGAGCTTCACACCTCTTTGATAACCCTGCAACTGTCTTCTTCGCCATCTTCATGTCTCTGTGGGGTGAGGTTACGTGTGTGCATGAGTGCATGTGTGTGTGTGTGTTTGTGTGTGTGAGAGACAGCAAGAGAACAAGTGGGCTGAAAGTGAAGGTACACATTAATATATTATGACCTTCTCCACTTTAAGTGTAAGTCGTGCTGAAAGCAACAGGCTGAAAAAGCACACATTAAAAGTTAACACATTGAGAAAATCAGTGTTAGGCGTAAGGCATTACATTGTATTAGTCATTAAAGTAGTAATTTAATGCATTACAGTTCCTTTTATCCAGTAGTAATGCAGAGATGATACAATGAGTACTGTAACAAATTACTTTCTTCTTAATAGGCAATGAGTAATACGTTTTTTGAGTAATGACCCCAAACTGAAATGTACACATGTAACATAAAATAAATATGTGTCTGTATAATATGATTTGTCTATTGTTTTTTCAAATAGTCTTGTGCAAGATCAGCAGGGAATTTGTGGTTTCTTCCACCTTCTTGCAGAAGGAAAACAATAGCTTTTTCATTTCTTAAAACAAAGAGTCTTCGAGAAAATCAGTTTGCACATTAAAAAAATTAAATCTGGATATTTCTGGTGAAATCTTATACAAACAAAAATCAGGGGCAGAGGCTTAAAGTGAAGTTTTGCCTTTAACAAACATCTTAACTCTGAGTGGGCATAGTAGCTTTTTCCGGGCCTTTTTTACTGTATAATGAAGTTTGAACTCTTCATGTTAATTAGCAGTCGGATGAGCAATCAACACATCATTGCTAATCAAATGTTCAGTGTATGTATCTTAAACTAGTACTAATTATCTTCAAAATTATCATGAAATTGTTAAGTTTCTTTGTGTTTGTGTGACTGTGTAGCGGTGCTGTTCCTGGAACACTGGAAGCGTCGTCAGATCAGTTTGAGCTTCAGTTGGGATCTGACAGGCATCGAGGATGACGAGGTAAATCCTGAACTCTCAAAACACTAAGAGAGACTTACTAATGTGCAGACATCTGCACATCGATTATGGCAAAAGAGCAGTTCAGTAAAACTCTCAATTTTTCTGAGATTTCAGTCTGTCTTTTCAAGCCACTTTCTTAAAGGTAGAGGTAAAGTGGATTTTACTGTATTGTACTGTACTGGTACTGGAGTGAAAGCCAGACATGCTGCACTCCTCCTACCTGGCCACACCACCTCCTGTTTTGACACTGAACACTGATGTGAAGCAAATCATCTGCAGTATCATTCAGTGTAAATGTAATCACCAGACTAGGCTGAAATGTACTTATGCAGCATGTACATTCTCAGTGTGTGGCAGAAAGGAAACAAATACATTTACTCATGCACTCTCACCAAAAATCAAAGATTAGAGAATACATTTTTTGTAAAGATTTTCATGTCAGACCTTCTTTCCTCTTCTAATAATCATGTTTGGAGTCCTCAAATATATCTGCTGTCTCTGTCTGTAAAACTTTAAAGTTGCAGTAGTGGCTCCACCTGCAGCAGCAACAACAATTACATTCTGTTTACACACTAATGCTTCAATGATGTCATTTATAGTAATATGTCAATCAGAGACACCAAGCAGGTACCTTTACTTTGATACTTTACATTTTGCTGCTAATACTTTTGCACTTTTACTTAAGTAGCAGTTTTCATGCTGGACCTTTACTTGGAATACTTGGAGTATTTTTACATTGCAGTATTGGTGCAATGATCTGAATGCTTTTTTTCCAACACTACTTAGCATGTTCATACATACATGCCTGCAGAAAGCATGCAGATACACATATGAGCATTACTCATACATACACACACAACACACACTTATATACGAGTAAATACATACTGTCAACACATTCAACTTTTTCTCTCCTGTTTTTTTCTCAGGAACACCCCAGGCCAAGATACGAGACCATCCTACTCCAGAAAAGACAGAGGAAGCAAAAAAACAAGAAAAAGAAGAAAAAGAATGAGGTAAGAAAGATGCAGAAGCTCTGTAGCCTAAGTGCTTAGACCCAAATTTCCTGGAGCATGTTTTTTAGTGTTGTGTGTGGACATAATAACATCTCAGTAGACATTGGTTGGATAGTGATGTTGTCTCCGTGGCTAAAATGATCCCAGTCAGAGGTGGACGGCCAGATGGTGACGTTTCCACATGCATTATGGTTCAGTCAGACCTTCTCTCAGACTCCATGTACAAAGATTAGTATTTCTCTGCACCTCCTTTTAAACAAAAATCAAATACGTTTTTGCCACATTTATGCCATTTAGTTATACCTACGTGTAAGTTATATTCATTTCTCGTCAGGTGTTACTTGGTAAGCCTATTTTTACAGGCCTCTGAACTTTCACAGTGTGTAACGATTAACCCTCTGATCTTCCAGTGTAAACCTGCCTGTGTGTCCTTCATGTGTGCAGTTGTAGGTTAGTGTGCAGTATAACGAAAGTTGGGGTCTGGGGTATGATCTCTGCTTGGACCATTTCTGTGTATCTTTGCTCACTGTTACTTTAATGTCCAGGAAGTTTGCCTTGCTGATAGCTAGGTAACTTCAACTGAAATCAGCACAGCTTGTATTTTGGAAATATTTATGAACCATAATGGGACGTTGTGAATTGACTTTTAAAAAACAGTCATTCAATGTTTCAATGATTGCTGAGATATAAACAAACAGGAATTCTGCTCTCTTAGCTGAACCTGGCTGTCAACAGTATTAATGGAAAAGTATTATATAGAAATGCTCTTTCTTTTATTTGATTTCTTACATTAAACACTGTACTGTATACTTATTCTGTGAGAAACTCCTAAAACTTTCCCAGCTGACTCACGCTTCATGGTTAGAATCAAATAGCTCCTGATAATCCGGGTAGTTTGATTTTCAGTGTGTGCGGAAAACATTAGAGCAATAATCAAATGACTGGGAATGATCTAGATTCTGTGTGCAATTTAGGTCAATCATATTGAGTCCTGCTGGCCCACATATACTTGCAGCAGTGACAGATGGCCTCCTGCCACCGCCACAGTGAGGCAGGAACTAATTCACATTATACAGAGTGATGGCTACACTATCAGAACCTGATCTGGGATAAAAGTAGGAAAGCCAGGGCGACCTGATAGCCAAGTGGTCAAGGCACATGCCACATGGGTGCAAATTCCCTGAGCAACAAGTCCTCTGTTTCATTCCTAGCCAGTCGAAACTTTCCTGCATCATTCCCCTGCTCTCTTTCTCTACATTTCCTGTCAATCTTCCCTGTCGCTCTAAAGAAAAGGCAGAAAATGTTCAAAAAATAATAAATGCTCAGTTTATAGTTTCTATACAGTGTATTTGTATAGTTTACAGAGCTGAAAATATCTCAATTACTGCTGTTATTGAGCAATATTTTGACTGTGAATAAGATAACACAGCTATAATAACAAACTACATAATGGCAGGGTGCAGTCTAATGGACAGTAAATGGTGTAATTGTGACTTTGCATATGTTCCATACATTTACATATGACTGTGGCTTTCTGTGTATGTATAAATAACGTGTGTGTGTGTTTGTGTGTGTTTGTATCAGTCATAAGATTAAAACCACTGACAGGTAAAGTGAAAACCTCTGATCATGTTTTTGCAATACAATGTTCTGTTGGGAAACTTTGGGTTTTGGTATTCTGGTATATGTGGATGTTGACATGTACCACCCACCTAAACATTGTGACAGAACAAACACCCCCACATAGCAACAGCACTTCCTAATAGCATAGGCCTCCATCACACTGTGAAACTGCTGAGAAACACCTGCAGCATATGGGACCTTCACAACAGGAAGACGGTTTTAATGTTGTGACTGATCGGTCTGTTGTGAAAATGATGACGATGATGTTGATTGTGTGTGTGTGTGTGTGTGTGTGTGTGTGTGTGTGTGTGTAACCTATCCCTCTGTCTTGCAGACAGAGAAGCAGGAGGACGGGACAGTGACAGGGAAGGACAGATGGAGACAAAAACTACTGTCTGCCATGGCTGCAGGAATACCGGTAACCCCTCCTCTCCTCTCCTCTCCTCTCCTCTCCTCTCCTCTCCTCTCCTCTCCTCTCCTCTCCTCTCCTCTCCTCTCCTCTCCTCTCCTCTCCTCTCCTCTCCTCTCCTCTCCTCCCTAGCTCTTACTTTTCCTCCCACTTCTTACCTCCCTTTCCTTCTCCTCTGCCCTTGTTTCTTTTCCTCTCCTGCAGGCTGCTGTCTATCTGTTCTTCTCTTCCTGTCCCATCCTCTGGCTGCTACAGTCTCCACTACTCAGGTATTTGTTTGTGCAACCTTCTGTGCATTTTCTTGTATGTCAATCCAGATATCAGGACATCTTTTCCAGTCACTCTGTGGGATTAGATTAGTATGAAAAACATATTTCTTTCCAAAAAATTGTGTCACATGTTAGTGCTCATATGTCCTGTGAGTTTATGTGAATTTCTCTTTCATTTAAATCACTCGTCCTACAATTAATCTTGCTGTGATGTCACCAGCTTTTACCATGTTTTCTATGATAGACACACTTTTGGAATTAAACTTTTCTTATTTGCTCCAGGAAATTCAAGATTTTAGGCAAGGAAAAGTTGTTTATATTCAATACCAGTCAAAAGTTTGGACACACCTTCTTATTCAATGTTTTTTATTTATTGTAATTATTTTCTACATTGTAGATTAATACTGAAGACATCAAAACTATGAAAGAACACATATGGAATTATGTTGTAAACAAAAAAGTGTTAGACAAACCAGAATATGTTTTATGTTTTGGATTCTTTAAAGTAGCCCCCCTTTGCTTTGATGATAGCTTTGCACACTGTTGGCATTCTCTCAATCAGCTTCATGAGGTCATCTCCTGGAATGGTTTTATAGTAACAGGTGTGCCTTGTCAAAAGTCAATTTGTGGAATTAGTTGCTTTGTTAATGTGTTTGAGACCATCAGTTGTGTTGGACAGAGGTTAGTTTAGTAAACAGTGGATAGTCCTAATTTACTACAGTTGTAGTCCATAGTATGGCAAGAAGCACCCAACTCAGTGAAGAGAAATGACAGTCCATCATTACTTCAACACATGAAGGCCAGTCCATCTGGAAAATTTCAAGAACTTTGAATGTATCCCCATGTTATGATGAAACTGGCTCTCATGAGGACTGCCCAGGAAAGGAAGACCGAGAGTTAGCTCTGCTGCAGAGGATGAGTTCATTAGAGTTACCAGCCTCAGAAACCACAAATGAACAGCACCTCAGATTAGAGCCCACTTAAATTCTGCACAGAGTTCAAGTAGCAGACAGATGTCAACATCAGCTGTTCACAGGAGACTGCATGAATCAGGCCTTCATGGTGGAATTGCTGAAAAGAAGCTGCAACACAACACAAAGAAGAGAAACACAAGAACTGGACATTAGACCAGTGGAAATCTGTATGTTGGTCTGACGAGTCCAAATTAGAGATTCTTGGTTCCAACCGCCATGTCTTTGTGAGACCAGAGAAGGTGAGCGGATAGTTTCTGCATGTGTGGTTCCCACCATGAACCATGGAGGAGGAGGTGTGATGGTGTGGGGGTGCCTTGCTGCTGACACTGTTGGTGATTTATTCAAAATTCAAGGCACACTTAACCAGCATGGGTACCACAGCATTCTGCAGCGCCATGCCATACCTTCTGGTTTGTACTTACTGGGAACATCATTTGTTTTTTAACAAGACAATGAGCCCAAACACACCTCCAGGCTATGTAAGGGCTATTAGACCAAGAAGGAAAGTGATGGAGTGCTGCATCAGATGACCTGGCCTCCACAGTCACCCGACCTAGACTCAATTGAGATGGTTTGGGATGAGTTGGACCCCAGATTGAAGGAAAAGCAGCCAACAAGGGCTCAGCACCTCTGGGAAGTCCTTCAAGACTGTTGGAAAGCCATTCCAGTGGACCACGTGAAGCTGATTGAGAGAATGCCAAGAGTGTGCAAAGTTGTCATCAAAGCAAAAGGGGGCTACTTTAAAGAATCTAAGATATAAAACATATTCCGGTTTGTTTGTTTTGTTTACTACTTTATTCCATATTTGTTCTTTCATAGTTTTGATGTCTTCAGTATTAATCTACAATGTAGAAAATAATAAATATAAACGATTATATGAGAAGGTGTGTCCAAACTTTTGACTGGTACTGCAGATAGCGACTGAGCTGGCTTGGTTTAGACATGTATCTATCATGTGCAGCATGTACCTTTATCTAAAGATGAGACAAACCTGCAGTTAGTATCAACAGAAACAAAGGTGTGCCTGGAAATCAGTCAGTAAAGCCAGAACCTTCTTCCATAAGAAGTCAAGTCAAATTTAGTTGTTGAGCTCCGCTGTTGTTTAAACCATTAAAACCCCATTATATAGCTACATTGTGGCTGTGGGTGACCCTGTAGGTTATTTTGACTTAATCTCACATACTGTACACTGTGCAGGAGCTGTAAATACTCCAAAGGCATATTAATCCAGAGCTGAAAATAGTCCTCAACAAAAGCACTTTACTCCTGTTAGCTCAGCTATTTAAACTAATCAATGTTAGAAAATCAATCAAGTCTTATTTAAGCAAGTATTTGGGATATCACAGAACAAGCAGTACTGATTAAATGATTTGTTGTTGGGTCTGAAGGATAAATTTAAACTAATCCCTGTGGCTGAACAGCTATAAACAGGCCACAACATACACTGAATGCCAACAACATAGAGGGATAATGGCCTTACTTGAACCCTATTGATCTCCACTTGCTTTCCTAATTTGCTACACTCATCCACTGCTGCTCTTCACATGGTTGGGCAGGTCCATTCCTATTATTTTGTTGCCAATGTGGCACTGACTTTATTTAGTTTAACTAAAACAGTGCAAGAAATGAAACTAAGGTACTGAAAGGTAGAGTGTTGTCAGTCATTGTTCAGCACTGTCTCAGCCAAAGTTACACTATCAACAGTACACCATTCAGGGCTCATCTTTAAAAAGGCCTTCTTTTTTGAGACTTGGCAGTCACTGACAGATGATAACCTTTGACAGAGACCATCACTTGTTTTTTCAAAGCCCTCTGTAGTTTTTTTTTTTTTTACCTTGTTAACACATCCAGGATGTTTTTATTTTCTAGAAGACATATCATGAGCAAAACAAGCAGTTAACACCATTTCTGAGCATTTCCTCCTTGAAGCTCAGTGGCTCAGGCTTTCTTTATCTTTATTTTTCATCAGAATCAATCTGTTGATGAAATATCTGCGGCTGAATTACTATAATATTGCCATTGTCTAGTTTTACTGTGTTTGACCAGGGTCCTCTGTAGGAATAAAATAATGGACTTTGGTCTTTTCATGACATTTGTTGACAGTAAAATAATATAGATTAGCGCCAGTTCTATCTTCAATTTTGAACTATTATAAACTTGTGTAACAAATTATAATAATCTACTTCAGTTTCTTATTTTTTCTGTCTAACCTTTCTTACTGTAGGCATTTTAATTAATCAGCCACAGTTGTTACTAATAATATTATTAATGGCTGGCTCACTGGCAGGGCCCACAGAGTCATCATTAATTAATGTCATGAGTTACACCGGTTTCTTTTATGCTATGACAAGTCAATACGTGCAGAGTGGATAAACTATTGAATGACCACTTGAATATAACTATAACTTTATTTTTCCATCTGCTGCTTTGGCAGCACTGTTAATTGTAACGACTTTCAGTCCAAAAAAGAAAAAAAAAACAGAGTGTGAAACTTCAAAACATCAACAACAAAGAGAATAAGACAAAGAGAGAGAGACACAGCTCAAATACACAGAGAGACTTGGAGAAGTAGAGGGATGGAGAGAAACAGGGGGAGGGCCGCTGAGTGGGAGTGATGCATGCTGGGCAGGAAGCCAGGGGTAAGATTAGTGACTGTCACTATGGCGACACAGAACTCTCTCTCTCACACACACTTGAACCGTTTGATTTGTTACCTGAGACAATGAAATGTGCTGTAGGATCCAGAGATTATATTACAAAAGTATGACTGAAGTGGTTATTTGTGCTTATTTATTAAATTCTGCATCTTACACCTGCTACCACAAGATGTCCTACAATCAATGCACCAAATGCTGTAAATGTGCAATAAATTAAGTAGAAGAGCATTATTTCTTTGTTACTGCACAGTGTATAAACCAAAGACTGCATTGTCAATTTGGTAAACTGACACACTGATACAGTGACATGATGGACACACAGTTTTTTCAGGTTTATTTATTAACTGAGGCCATGTCTGAGCCTCAGTGTCAGAAACATCACTGTCAAAACTTTTCAAATCATTTTTTGACCTAGGTCAGTCACACACTGAAAAAGATTAATAGAATTTTACATTATATTACATTAAAAATAGTTATAGCAACAGCAGCACAGGCACATAGAAAGCCTGACATTTATATTGCAATACCATGTCTTTGCTGGGCTCTTACAGGATAAAATCTTAGATTTATATTGAAAATTTGTCAAATGATATTTACTGTCTTTGTGCTTTGTCACTGGCAGGTGTGGAGTTTTATGAGAGTCATTTTTGCATTTCTAAAATGCTGCACATTGAATGTGGGATTGTTAGCCAGGAATAGATTACATGGATACATTCAGTTCTATGTACTATTAGGAGTCATATTCGTAGCATATATACACTCCAACGCACCAGAAGAATATGGTGGTGGTCCTCACCTCAGTCCCCAATGGTTCAGAAATATCTACCAGCTATAGATGCATTTTGGCCATTGATGGCTGTTGAACAACTAGTACATCCTCTGAAGGTAAAAGTAGGTTTTAATGTTGCAGTTACTATAGTTTGTATGTACAGTCATTATTTAAAGGATATGAAAATGTAATGTAAAACTGCAACAATTGATCGATTCCTCAATTAGTTGACTGATAAAAAAAACTATTTAGGATTGTGAGAGGAATGGTAGTGAACAGAGGCAGTGAGTGACAAAGAGAAATAAAAGCTGTGACTGAGACTCTGTCAGCAGATCAGGGCTTTGTTGGGTTTTCCTCAGTGGATGTTACGAGCCAAATATAACACCTGACCCATTTACTACCCTCCTCTCTGATGGCTGTCCCCACCAACCAACCATCACACCCACACACCCAGACTTACACTCTGAAGGTCTTTTCGTGTTTCAGTTATGTTAATCGCTGAGATTTGTCAGCCAGTGTGTGTGTGTACAATAGAGAAAGCATTGCTAGAAGTCTTTTTGTGTCTTCTGTATCAAGGCTTGTGCCCAAAAGGCAGCTCATAGGCATGTTTAATATGCAGATTAAAGAGATAACTTGCTCAAAATACTGTAGTGCTGGATTCTAAAGAAGACATTTGACAGGCAATCATTAGCATTTATTAAACAATCCTGCTGAGAGGCCATTCCTGCTGACTGAGAGCTACAGTTGTGGATCATTTGCATAAGAATATGACGAGAGACTTCAGAAACGACTGCTAATAACAGATTCTTTTGGCACATGTTTGTGTAATTAGGCTTTTCAGAGAAATTACAGTTTAAACAGCAAAAAGAACATATCTGTAATATGTTCAGATATATTCCATAAAGACAAAAGACCAATATCTTTGAGGGCTGTATGTTAGATTGTGTTAGTGGCTTTGTACCAGTTAGCAATCTAGGAATCTTGCAAGTTTACAAAGCTATAACAATATAATTAAAAATGAAGCTGTTATTATTTAATTAGTTTTAAAGTTAAAGAAATCAAACATTCAACAAGTCTGCAGGAGAGAACATTTCAGCTGTGTTTCTTATTTCAATCTCCTCAGACACAGAGACACTATCCAATGTTCTGCTGATTGGATTTCCAACAAAGATTTTTGCAACAAGCTTCGGCGCCTTGCAGAAGCCAACTGGGAAGTTAATTAAATGTGTGGTTTTTGTGTGTGTGTGTGTGTGTGTGTGCGTGTTCCAGCAGTACAATTTGATTGGAGTTTTTTCTTAATGCAAGTAATTACAAACTGCTGGTTACAATGTAGAGATAAAACAAATGTCAGTACTTTGCTAAATTCATTCAAGCACTCAGATCTAATGTGGAGTCCCTGGCCTGCTGATCCCAGCAGGAAAGCAGATATACAAGATCCTCCATCTCTCACTATTTTGAACAGGTCCTACATGACTGTGAAAGTCATTAATCTGATGAAGTTATTTTTAATCTGCAGAGATAAATTGTACAGTGTTGTAGAAATAATTACTTGCCAAGTAGAGATGTAACAAGAAATAGAGTTAGGGCAACGAAGATGCCAATTCATTTTAAATATATGGGAATAATGTGAATTGATCATACCAGCTTTATTAATGCTACACATAAGTGCTTCATTATGTAGCTATAGATTACTATATAATATTTCCAGATTCACTGCAGTGTTATTACAGCTTTATTATAAGTTCAGTTTAAGTCTTAATTTTTTTTCTGCCAGAGTCATTATTGTGGTAAAAATCCTCTTTACTGGGAAATTCCCACAGCTAGAAGGTGGTAGAGAGTCCATCAGAGTCAGGTGGACTCCTATCGAAATCTGTTGGACTACATCAAAAATATAGATAGCCTAATGAGGAGTCCCAGTTCCATCACAACATAAGAACAAAGGAAAAGTAGATCAAAATGTTTATAAACAAATACATGGAATATATCAATAAATAACAGATAACAATAATGATGATAATGTTTCCCCATATTCAAACCAATAATCAGGACATCCGTGGAGACACTCATCGTCTATGGTATATGAAATTCCCAAACTACACAATTTACTATTTACAGCTTGAATAATGGGCAGAATTTTGTGTTGATTTGAGGTTTGCATTTTTTCATGTCTTTAGGAAGAGAGGAAGCTTGTATTAAAGGTTGTACAATTTTAATATATTCACTAGATGGCGCTGTTGCACTGCCAGTCAGTATAATACATTTCGTACCGTCTCGAGGCCTGTCACTCAGTGTTCTGTGAGAGTCTGTGTGTGGAATTCCTGTGTGCTTCTGCCTGAGCCTCTCCATGTAAGTATATGTGCGTATATGTCTGTAATCACTAAGGCTGGGGTGAAAGGGGTCACATACCTGAGGATCGAGATATTGCTTTTTTCTTTGCACAGATTTAACGCTGGACAGGCCAGTCCACCAGTTTTTCTTTATGACGTAAGTAGGTCAGATTTTCCCACTGGTTTTAAGGACCAAGAATCATGTCATACACACTAAAGTGAGTAACTACAAGAAAAAGTAGGCATGTGAGAGAACTGATATTCGGAAATTCTGAAAAATTATTTCCCCTTCTTTGTCGTTTTTACCCTCTTTTTATAAAACATGTGTGGTATTCTGTTTTGTCAGTCCAAATCCCCCCAAAATGTTCAAATAATTACAAAATATGTGAACGAAAAGTCTTGGTTAGCACTGTCGCCTCACAGCAGGGAGGTTCTGAGTGTAGTCTTGCTGGTTGGCTGGGGCCTTCCTGTGTGGAGTTAATATGTTGTCCCTTTGCCTGTGTGTGTCATCTTCCTCCCACAGTCCAAATACATACATGGTGGGTTAATTTGTTAATCTAATTTGGCTGTTGATGTAAATGTGAGTGTATATGGTTGTCAGTCTCCTAACAATGTATAGATTTATTTTAAAGCCTTTCAACACAAACAGTCTTCAAAGTGTTTTAAAAGAAGGTAGTGATGGAACTTGGATTTCTACCACAAGCCTGTGTCCTCTTTAGGGTGAATAAATACCACTACCTGCTGGCTGTAACTTCATATTTGGGGTTATAGACATTAAAGTCAGTTCAGTCTTCTCATGGCAAGAAAGCAACTAATTGTTTGCCCTAAAATATTAAATTACTCTTTATAGGTTCTGACCAGCAAACTTGTAAACCATGGAGTGTAAAGTTGTCAGAACACATATACTGGTCTAGCAGTTGGGTGTTTTTATGCATTCAGCAGAAATGCTTTCTGCAATACTAGCTGCAAATCCATTACTACCGGTTTTTACAGATTATGACAGCACTAATTTATGCCCTTTTATGCAGTGGTTTACGACAGCAATATTTTGTTATTTCAGTACTAAAGCAATACCTTCTAAAATGTTCCCATGTCTGGGAAAATGGATTAACCACTTTAGCTGGAGGACATCTGGATGTTTGAGACTCTCTAGAATTAAAACATTTTTTCCAAGTGGGTCTCTAAGTTTAGATTGCAGACTGTAAAATGGGGTACTGTGCTCCTTTATGTCTCTCTGCTGAAATGTAGTAATGTTTCCTGTGGAGATGGTGAAGTTCACACACTGCTTCTGCTTCAATTCTCCATTCAGCTTTTAAAAACCCTGTGAAAGGAGGAAAGGGAAGTGTGACAATGCATTTCACATCAGATCACTGAGATTTATTTTTTCATCAACGGAACCAAGTGAAACAGCTCTTCTCTTTCTTTCTTCTCTTTTGAGATGTCTCTGTAGGAGGCTCTGTGTTCTGCATTGCAGATTTCCCAACAAAGTTAAAGATGCACTTACCATTGTGTGAGTAAATGGCAACTTTCCCTCTCTCTCCCCCCCCTGTCACATCTTCTCCATCCTTTCTGTCAGTCTGCCATAGAGAAGCTGACCTGGAAAGACCGTCTTCCTGGATACTTCATTAATGTTTCCTCTATCCTCTTCATGGTAAGTACATAAAAATCAGGTTAGCATGTAGGAACACACATTTTCTTAGTATTTAAGAAATAGAAATAGAAAGAGTTAAATGGAACATGTTTATGATGCAGTTAATGTATTGAAGTGAGTATATAACTGACCTACATGCATGTCTTCCTTGAAAAATTAATTTGAACCACTGTAATGTCACCATCTGACAAGTATGACTGAGCAATGGCAGATTTATTTCCTCTCATTTTCTTTCCTTTACTCTCAGTTTGGGCTGACGTTTTCTGCGGTTTTTGGTGTCATCATCTACCGGATCACAGTGTCGGCACTGATGGCGATGAGCCCCGACCCAGAGACCAAGTCCAACGTTCGGGTAACGGTAACAGCTACTGCGGTCATCATCAACCTCGTGGTTATCCTGATCCTTGATGAGATCTACGGTGCTGTGGCGCTGTGGCTGACTGAGCTAGGTACAAACATGCATGCAGTCATTTTAGACTTGTAAAGAACTGGTGGAGAGAAAATAACTCAATATAATGCGACTTTTGAAAACATTGATGAAAGAAACAAGACAGGATGTGTTAGCTAACAATATTTAAGCCTTGATTATACTATCTTGTAGGGGTGTAACGATACACAAAAATCAGGGTTCGGTACGTACCGTGGTACAGAAGTCACGGTTCGGTACGGTTCCGTTCAGTTCTCAGTTAAGGGGAAAAATGGAAAAAAAATGCTCCTAATTATTCCAAAACATTTGTTTATTCATAGTTCGTTGGTTTTTCAACAGCGGGGATAGTTGGATGGTGCCTTGAAGCGGCTGCAGTTACCAATATCAATCATGCAATAAACCATCACAACTTTCCAGATAGCCCGCGAAGTTTAAACAGGAAAAAGGTATGAGGATGTCTCCGAGACGCTGGTGGGAGAGTCAGAAGAGCGAGAAGAGCCAACTTACAGAGACATTCGAGTGCGTGTGTAAGTCTCCCTCCTAAAGCTGTTGGGTAGCCTCTTGGATTGCTAGCCACTGGAGTGAAGGTGGATGGAATAATTCCTGGGAATTGCCGGTGTAGAATAAAGCCGATGCTGCAATCCTGACCTTTACCAACTGACTGATTGTCCCTGGTATTGTGAGTACCGGTGTGAGCACTGTAAATATTATCACTATTATGATTTCTTGTTTTGGTTTGCATTCAAAGGTCCATGGTAAAACCCAGAATTAACTTCTGAACTGTAATTTTGTTGTCTGGATTGGACTGAACTGTGTGTGTGTGGGGGGGACCGGGACCGGGGACCGGGGTGGACTCCTTAATTTTCTGGACTGGACTCAACGGCAATCACCATACACGCAGATTGTGTACAGAAGGGAGGGGGGGACGGACGGACGGACGGACGGACGGACGGACGGACGGACGGACGGATGGACAGACATACAGACGACTTTACTAGTGAGTACTTTGTGGACTCTAGTAAAGTCGTCCTTATATCCGAAGCACACAAATTGCTGGACCTGTCCTAGGTAGTCGGCCTCATTAAGGTGACTAACCAGAGAAAATCACCATTTGCCAGCCCTTTGGGAGAACCCCGAGACAGGCTTATCACAGAAGTGCCGGCAGGAGAATAAACAGTCCGTTACATCCTGTGGTCCACTAGAAACTCCTCCTTGTTTTTAGTTCCACAATACTGTGTAACTGCGAGATGGAGAAATTCCGCTACAACTGTGGGCACTACGAGGTTTTAAGTTTCACAATTAAAACAATTCTGTACATTGGCCATTCTTAATAGTCTGAAAATTTTCATACCGTGGCACACCTCTGTACCGAACCGAACATGCCTGTACCGAACGGTTTGGTATGAATACGTGTACCATTACACCCCTACTATCTTGCAGATGTGCACAGGGACTCAGAGTTGTTGTTATTATACTACATTTCTTGTCTGCTGGAGTTCCATACATGTGCAGTCACTATTATATGCATACACACTACTACATGCGCACTTCTGCCCTTGTAGTATAGTTGCAGTGCGGAAAAAATTTATATAGATCTTTACTTACCTGCATACGAGGAAGGTATAACACCATCCTTAAAGGTTTAGTCAGACTGATATCTTCATCCATTTGGCCCAGGCTAGCTGTTTCCCCCTGCTTTCACTTTGTATGCCAAGCTAACCATGTCATGGCTGTATATTAATATTAACCTGACAAATATATGAGAGGTATAAATCTGTAAATCTCGTGAGGAAATAAATGTTGTAATGATCCTTTAAATTTAACTGTTGGCTCAAAACTGCCGTTAATGAATGTTTGAAGCTCATCTACGTCATTCTTTCCTGAAGGGAACTCAGGTACTTGTGTTTTCAATGTGCAGAATTACAAACTTAAAAAATGTGAAGTGAAAAATATTACCATAAGCATCTAGATGAGCAAATCTGTATTTTTTTTTTTGCATGCAATCATCATCATCTTTATCTGTGAGTGTTTGTGTGTGAGAGACAGAAAGTGTCTTTCTGCTTCTTGGTGGACAGTTTGATAAAACTTTGATGTTTTCATGCTCCAGTCGTCCCATCAGTCATCCCAGGAGGTTTCATCCACATTTGCATTCATATTCACGTCTGAAATAGGCAGAAAAATTCAGAAGAAGTGTGAATAAGAGGGGAGTGTGTGTGTGTGTGTGTGTGTGTGTGTGTGTGTGTGTGTGTGTGTGTGTGTGTGAGTGAGTGTGTATGAGAGCGAGTGAGAGAAAAAAAGACTGGATATGCAATGTGAAAAGTGCCAGTATTTAACCTACTTCCAGCACAGTTGGTGTTATAACTCTGTTCAAGAGTCAGACTAACAGAATCACCATTTCTCTCTGAGCCATACTATAGAAAACAAGCATGGAAAACTTTACCCTTTAACCTCATATACTGTATATGCATTCCACTTCATGTTCCATGTGTTGACATACCCTATATTTCTTGTAGTCGTCATTTAACCTGCTCCGTTCTCGAGGCCCTTGCAGCCCTCTGACCTCATAAAACAACCGATGTCAGCTCTTTCTTACACTTTCATGTCAATTATTTTTCAGAGATTCCTAAAACAGAAACCAACTTTGAAGAGCGTCTTATTCTAAAAGCCTTCTTACTCAAGTTTATGAACGCATATGCTCCCATCTTTTACGTGGCTTTCTTCAAGGGACGGTAAGACCTGCATCCATGTGTGAACTGTCATGTGAAGTCTATATAAATTAACCTCCATTTCAGAAAAAAATACATTTGCTATTATGTCTTTTTGCACACGCTTGTATGTTTCCGTAGGTTTGCCGGTCGACCTGGAAATTACGTGTACGTCTTCAATGATTATCGAATGGAGGAGGTTCGTTATTCATCTTTGAGCCTATGTTTATCTCAACTTAGATGAACAAATAAAACACACAATGATAATGAATATGTGTTCAAACTCAGTGTGTGTGTGTGTTCCTCAGTGTGCTCCAGGAGGCTGCCTCATTGAGTTGTGCATTCAGCTCAGCATCATCATGTTAGGGAAGCAGCTAATCCAAAACAACATCTTTGAGATCGGCATCCCGTAAGTCGACTACTTTCTTCTTTCTTTTTGTGATCACTCATACAGTTTGGAATTTCAGGAGTCTAGTGGAGGAAGTAAGAAAGAAGTCAGATGATAATATTTTTCTTGTGACACCTACATAGACACATGATTACTCAGAAGCTCTTACAAGATTCCCTCTTTGCGTTCTTCCTCGAAATACATTCCTTCCATGTCTGTACAGTGGTTCTCCGTCTCGTGTAATAGCTCAGCTTCTACATGCAAATCCCAAAGGCTATAGTTCAGCTCTGTCTATAACAACTGTCACACAACAGAGGTGCCTTCTGTCTTCATGCAGTCTGTTACTGTTGCTGTAAGTGCAGCTTTACCCCTGACCTCTTAAGTGAGTCCCATCAAATGCTCTGGGGTCCATAGGACATCCTGAGGGATCAGCGAGACGCAGCATGTACAAAAATACCATATATACATACCATCTACTCATCTGTTTCACTTTTATCCACTTAAAAGCTTTCACACCTGCAAGGTGACCAGTAAAACCTCAGTCTCATACTGTGGGTCAGTGTGAAGTTTTATAGGGTGACTTGGAAGCTGCAGAGTGATGGTACTACATAGGAGGTTTGCACTGGCTTTAAAAAGATGTATGTTACCCACAAAGCACCAGTCTAAATATGTACGAGATGTTCTGTTTAAAAAAAAGCAGACCTTGAACAAATTCATACATAAAATAAAACTGCAATAAAGACTTGATTAAAGCTGGGGTAAGCGGTGTCTTTTTTTTGGCACCATCGGGCACAAAATTCCATACTGATCTTTCCATAGAGTGTAATTCAAGTTGTTTGAGAGAAAACCAGACTTGTGTGCCTCATCTTGACTCCATTTTCAGGCTTTTGAAAATCTAACCTGTGATGGGAGGTCTTGGGTAATCACCAAGCTTTTCACATACAGTCAGTAAGATAGATGTAGGAAGTGGAGAAAAGAGTCTAATGGAGGCCCTTCATGTGGGAGAGCTGGGGGTAAATCCTGTGTCAAGCCACAAAGGAAGTTACCTTTTAGTTTGACTACCTTTGAGCTTTTGAAGAGGAAAGACTTTTGACTGCTGCAGCTTTAATCAAAGCAGCAGCTGACAGAAAATTGATTATTTTGATTACTGAATTATTGTGTTTGTCATGGTTTAGGCAGAATGTCAAACATTTGCTGGGTTCAGCTTCTTGAATGTAAAGGCTTTTCCTTCTGTCCACCCATCAGCTATACCTACTTTATCCTGTAGAGGGTCACAGAGGCCTGACTTTGACTGAAAGGAGGGTACACCCTGGACAGGTTGCCAGTCCATCACAGTGCAAACACAGAGAAACAGACAAAATTCACACCTTCGGCTAATTTGGAGTCACTAATTAACCTATCATGCATGTGTTTGGACTGTGGGAAGAAGCCAGAGCATCTTAAAAAAAGCCGCTCTTGCAAACTCCTCACAGAAAGGCCCTGGTGAACCAGCAGACCAGCAACCTGCTACTGTGGCACACCACTCCTAACCAAGACTTGTTCTTGCAAATTGCAATTTGCAAATTAAATATTTTTGTGTTTTGAATATTTGAAGATATCTTCTTGAGATATTATTAAGAGCATTTTTTTTTTGCTATTTTTGCCATCCTGGTAATTAATTAACTACTTACTGACAATGAAACTAAGCTAATTGCAGTCCTGATATAGGAGCATCTTTAATGTCATATCACTTTGATCCTGATTAGATTGCTTGCAAAGAAACAACATTTTCCCTGGAGCTGTATCCTCCATAGAGTGCAAATAGTGAGAGTGTATTCTTCGGACAGCCAGTACTCGAGCACACCAGCTTACCTATAAGTCTGGTGAACTATAATATTGGAGCAATTCAGCCATACATGTTAGAAGCAGAAACCAATCTTGAAGACAAATCATGATACAGAAAGTTCTACCCTGCTAGTTGACAAGACTGGTTCCTTAGGACTGTTGCATATGAAACCCCCGGAAGTTTTAGTGTTTTTGAGACTATCATCAGTACATTGCGGTTTTAAGGTAGAAATGCTTAACCATGGTTTTGACTGCTGATATCACTCATGATGCGCCATCCAACATACACAAAAACACCATATGGACATGTTAACAAGGGGAAAGGAAAACTTTAAAACATTCAAGGAATGGGAGGAATTTCTGTGCATAAAGAGTGAGCGCGAGACTTTTGAGATCTCCAATCACTCAGACAGCATTGCACCAAGGGCCATCAATTGTCTGTTACTGACACATCAACATGGACTCAATACTACTTTTTCAAACCTTCTGTTAAGTACCACAATGTGTAGTTAATGCCAGTTAAACTATACTGTGCAAAAACAAAAGCTTATGTTAACAGTGTCCAGAAGTGCCGTTGACTTAGGCTTGGAGGCAACAGCAGTGGACCATCACACAGTGGAAACATGCATTGTGGTCACAAATCAGTTTTTCTGGTCTGTTCTGGAAGAAAAGGACCATCCACACTGTTGGCAGCAACAAGGCCATAATTTGTCATGGTGTGGGGTTATGTCAGTGCCCTTGGCAAAGGTAACTTACATTTGCTGAAAAAAATCTTAAGATTTTAAAGCAACATCAGCTGCCTTTAAGACAACAATCTTTTCCATAGGCACCCATGCATATTTTCACAAGGCACAAACTACAAGCTGCACACATTACAAAGGTATAGCTGCTTAATAAGAGAGTGTGAGTAATGAACTGACCTGTCTACTGTCCCAGCTTGTCCATAATAGAGAGCATGAGGAGCATTTTGAAATGCATTTTAAAAGTTTTTTGCACAACAAACGGTACAAAACTACAGTAGAAAGACTTAATCACTTCAGTCCTACACATTAATTTAGTGGCGTGAAAAGGAAATCCAACTGTACAAAGTGGTAAATACTTTACTTTCATCATCATCAAATGATTTACTGTTTTAATATCATACAGGTCAAAGGTTGCTTACATATCATTGCTTTCTGTTTTAATTTAATTTAGCATACTCTTTTTCTGATTTTGAATTGTAGGACGCATTGCATTCTTCACAAGTTATATTGCCAGTCAGACCTCAGTATAAATCAATGCAATTGCTGCAAAAGGAGAGAAAAGGGAACACGAGACAAAGGAGACAGAAACATACATAAAACATTTATATGTTCTGTGCCTCCTTACATGTACCATACACACTTTAACACTCTTGTGTCTTTGTAATTACTTCATAAATAATGCAGTCAAGCATTTAGCTGCTTTTATTGCAGGTTTTTACCAGCAGTGCACACAGAAACTGGCACAACCATAATTATACACAATGAATACAGTATACACACTACACACAGGTACTGTCTATTCACACATGTACTACTATAACATGTATACCTACACTATACATGCACAAACACATGTTGTAAGCTTGCATTATTCAAATCAGGTCATTTTCTTACAGAGATACACACAAACGCTGCTTTCTCTTTGTTCTCCCCTGTGTTTCCCTGCAGCAGTCCGTCAGCATCATACAGTTTTCAGTTCAGCATCTCAGCCAGACTCTTTTCTTCACATTTCTTTAAAAACACTCATCGTCTGGCTGTTAGTCTAATGAGGTTTCTGTGAAATACTTGTTTGGCTGTTGTGTTTCACAAGCAGTGACTGTGTCAAACTCTGCTTTTTCAGCAAAAGTTTAGTGAGTACACATGTAGTCATTGTCTTGTTTAAAAGTGAAGACTGGTGTTTTCTTTGTTGGGTAAACAAATATCTTTTTAACTGGAATCATGATTTCAGAGTCATTCATTCAGTTGCATTGTCTCATACTTTTAAAATGAGAACTGTAGGTGTAAGGAGCAGATTTTTAATTGCAACACATAATGGCTAATTCAGTGTTAAATACAGGTTAACATGCTTTAAAAAATGCCGTCATGTAAGTTTAACTAGGGGGATAGTAATGTGTTTTTTGACCAGCTATCTACTATCTGACAGTTTTCAATTTTGACCCTTCCAATGAAAATATCATAGGAGACACTGTGGCACATGATAATTAGGGGTCAAATGCTTTTGTTTATTACTGTTTCATCATTTATATGTCAGTGCTAATTGGCTATTACTAATTACTAATCTATAGCTAATCAGATAAGGCTATGTAGACTACAGATCAGAGATCAGTAATTGGTTCCAAAAAAATAACGATACAGATAATTGGAAAAATGCTGAATATCAGTCGATAATTGACACCTGATATTCATGCAGCCCACAACAGAAATTGTGAGGGGCTGATATTTTTAACCTGTAGTAACCACATTAGCAGGTGAACCAAAAACATTAGCTTCATGTTCTGTTAGTGATACTTTAAAATGTATTTTTTCTTTTTTAAAGATTTATTTTTGGCCTTTTGTGCTTTTATTAGATAGGACAGTGGATAGAATCAGAAATGGGAGAGAGTAGGGAAGGACATGCGGTAAACGCCCGAGGTCGGAGCTGAACCCGGGACAGCTGCTACGCCTCTGCACTTGGGTTACGCGACTTAACCATTAGGCTATCAGGGCGCCCCTTTAAAATGTATTTTTGTTTTATTGTCAATCACAGATACTTTGCATCATTCACTTGAAGTATTCTTACTGTGTATCTTATGTACATTTCTTATATTAGATTACAGTAAAGTTTTGCATTCACTTCATCCATCATCCTAACAGGAAATTGAAGAAGTTGGTGCGTGCATTAAAGGAAAAAGAATCAACACAGACGGAGAAGGAGGAGGAGAGGCCTCCACAGCAGTGGAACCTGGACTACGCTCTCGCTCCTTTTGAAGGCCTCACACCAGAGTACATGGAGATGAGTAAGTCTGCACGCACACACACACAGATAAACAGCCGCAGGGACAAAGAACAGCCATTTAGGCACCAACATACTTTTAAAATGAGAATGCCTGAACATTGCTGAGAGGTCTTGTAAAATCTGTCTCTGCGATGACACTCTCAGGTAAACGCTCACACCTGGGCTTAAGCATTTTTATAAACGGCATTTGTTTACACGTGTCCAATGAAGTAAATGTTAAAAAATTTTAAAAACTTTTTGCATGCTTTTAAATCAGTTAACTAAACATAAAATGTGTCAGTTTTTTCTGCAGTGGTAGAAAAACTGACTTTTGTGAAGAGAAAACAAAGTGTGGAGAAAAAAACCTGCGGATTAGCTATTAATCTTGACAAACACTGGATGATGGACAAAATGTAAAACATAACATTAGATGTGAGTGGAAACTTCACCATGACAAAACAAAACAAAATAGCACAGTCAAGCTCCAATCAAAATGTAAACAGTGTTTTTTTTCTGCAGAGCATGTTAGTCTAAACTAAACTATTTAGGCCATTCATAGGTTAAACAGTTTAAAGGAAGGACAGTTATGTGCTAATAGAAGTTTACAGATTCACAGCCTGCGGAAAAAAGTTATGTGGAGTTACTATATGAAGTTGGAGTTTTTATGTCTGAGAGTACACACACACACACACACACACACACACACACCCCTTTACTGTTACAACCAGCTGCAGTCATAACAAACTAACACCTGCTCAGTCAGAGCTTGTAAAGAACTAACTGGAGTAAAACTTTGAATATTTATGTTGCACGTTAACTTTAGCTGACTTTCACGAAAGTTGGTAAAGATCCACTTCTCACACGTTGTAAGACAAAAATTACTCAGCTTGGAATAATAATTTGTGTCCTACATTTTTCCACAAAGCATTTCAGTCACTACATTTAAAATTCTTCAAATTACATTCTTTCCATTGTCACTGAAAAATCAAGAATCTATGAATATGCTAACATTGTTTGTTCCGATGTTCAATGTCAAACCACTGAAAACAACATGTCTTCTACATTCCACATCTGTCCTCAGTGTATGCACAGTAGAGGCATCAAGTATCACACTTGTTCAAATTGCATACTGGACCATGACTGACTCCAAATTAGCTCCAATATCACAAAATCTTTCAGCACAAAAATATCTGAAAACTGAGATTTAAAGTGAGCACAAAGAAACTTTCCACCATCAGCAGATAAAAATAAAAAGTCTTCCAAAGTTAAACTGTGCTTCTGCACCATGAAGGGCAAACTTTCAAGTGAAACAACAATAAGTGAAACATATTTCTGAGTGAATTAGGGCTGTACAGTGGCTGATTTGAATAAGGTTAGGAGAGTTTGTCTTTCCTATGACTTTTATTGACTTTATACTTACAACAAAGTGGAATTACTACAAGCCAGTAAGAAATATTAGAGCCCACAGTCTGCACTTATTGTCAAAAGTTTGGATTTAGTTTTTGCCTTCAATGTTAAAAAGCCAATACAGTTCAAACTCTGGTGTGATTTTGTCCTCTCTCAACCTCTTTCACAAACAATAATACCATAATCCTAAACACGGGGTGAAAAATCGTCTTCAGCAGCAGTTACAGTAACACAACTCCACAACCACAACCGCAACAGAGTGAGTCAAATCTTACAGCTATTACTCAAGGCCTGGAAAGAGGAGCATATCTTGGCAACATTTGTAAAAAAATTACCACAAGAACCACAAGTGCTGCTTTTACATCCCTAATCTGTTTTAGACCTTTGTACATCCTTTATTTGAAGATACAACTGCAATACAATAGCCACTACACTGATGATAACTGATGGCAGTGGTGTAAAAAATCTGTCTGACTTCTAAACAGTAAAGGTAACATTTTTACTGTAATGGCAGTATACCATCTAAGGCCCCAAGAGTTTTATTTAATGATCGATTCACTGGTTGATTAACTTATTTTAAGGGAAAACTGCTGAATGTGAAACTGTCTCTTCTCTGGATTCTCAGTTATACAGGTCATGGTAATCCTAGAAGCTTAAATAACAGGCAGCTGAATTTCTCTTTTAGGTTCTTGAAGACATTTAACCCCTCATCCAAAAGGCTTCTTCAGTTCTGGGTTAAGGTTAGGATCTGAAGGAACTTCCTGAATGAGAGGTGAAACATCTTCAAGAACCTTAAAGACAAGTCCAGTTGCTTTTTACTTAAGCTACTGGGAGTATCTTTTCCACAGGTCCACTGAACACATAAATGATCATTTGTTCCACCCTTAATCATAATTATGTACATTAAGAATAAAGGAAAACAAGTAATTTAGTTACATGCAGTCAGCAGAGGGTTAGGGTTAGGGTTAGACACAATGTTAAAAAGAAACAAGACACAGTGAGTGATGGCAACCCTGCTGTTTCATTAAGAAGACAGCTGACACTGCGGCACAGCTTGATATCTCTGATCATTACCTTGTGGCCAAGGAGTCAAAGTGCAGCAGCAGTTCAGCAAACATGCAGCAGCAAGTCTGACAAAGATCAAGGGGAGAAGGACTATTTCTGTGTTACCTCACAATATCTTTTGCATTCCCTGGCAACATACTTAGCATTCCTCTTGATACATATGAACATTTGGTGTGTTGATCCAGTCCAGTTATAACACTCCTACTACTGAAAGGAGACATGATTTGATTCTATATATGATTTATTTATTGCTGACTATTCATTTTAAAAGACTGTTCTGTGATAGTATTTAGCTGCCTGGCTGTGATGGTGAAGATCCAGCCAGGTATTTAGCTGCCTGGCTGGCTATGGCTGTTATTCACACTTCTGCTGCTGCTGTGGTTTAATCTTGGTTGTAGATATGTCCAGTTGTTACTAAAACAGATGCATTACCCACACACCTCTGGAGTTCAGGAATACAACAAATTTAATACACCGCTCAGCTAACGAAACCGTCACACACACACAACTGCTGCGTGTAGTCAGGATTCCACCTATTAATAACAAATATGTCACAACCACAATCATAACAACCAAAGCACAGCCACAGTGACAGTGACAGCTGTATCATCCTAAGACTTTAGCCAATCACACTTTCAATCACAGACTTGTGCCTGTGCAGCCACAGCTGAGGGCACACTGAACCTCACTGTAGTCACAACCAGTGGTGGTCTACAATAGTACATGGTAATGTTTCATAAAACAGCTCAGACTTTCCCTAAGGGTCACAGAAAATGGAAACATTATTGCAAGGTAACACAGAAGTCATTCTAAAAAATGCTTGCTGTAACTTTTGGAGGCCTTCATAGAAACTGATATGAAGTTTTTTGAACCAGAAAAACATATTCTACTCGCGTGCAACGTTTGGTAAAACTGCAAATCAAAAGTGAGGTTTGTTGGCAAAATTTGATGTTTTCTTCATGGGAAATTTTCTTGTAATCTTAGGTTTCAAAACAAACCTCTAAGCCGTCTAAAGGATGGTCCAGGTTTAGAGAATAAGAAATATCTCTACTATGGGGACAAACCTAAGTACCGTTACGCTTCACAAACATAAACTTCGACAGATTTTTAGATCTTTATTGGCATTTAGATTTTTGACCCTGCTTGAAATGATAGGAAGGTGATTTCATGTGATATGTGCTGAGTGAGGACAGAGGAAGGTGGGAAAAAAATCTGAGTTGAGGCAGAGAAAAACAGAAAGAAGACTGGGCTGATGTCGCTGCAGGGCACTGCAAGGAATGTCAGAAATGTCTGAACTCTACATGCTAACACACACTCACATATTGCTGTGAGGACTATCCATTGACACACTCACACATTGTTGTAAGTGTGTGAATGGGTAGTCCTGGGTTTGTGTTAGCTCATTTCTTATTTATTTATGTGCCTGTCTGTACCTGTGTGTTCTATGTGTGAGTCCTGGTGGCTGTGTTAGGGTGTGTGTGTCGCTCTTTGTGTGCCTGGCTCGAACCCGTCAACCTCGTCTCAGGTAGATAGCAAGGTTATTCTAAGCTTGCCCTCTAGCGCTTGCTGCCCCGCTGTCGTATTTTCTTCCTGGCTGCTCATTGTCTCAGCGTAGCGTCCTGAGGTGAAGCCGTCAGTCTCCTGCTCGCTGGAAATCCCCGTTCCCACACTGCTTAAGTTCCACTGCTCCGATCAGAGCCGTGCATCAAGCAGAGTCAGGCAGCCTACCTTGTCTTTCTCAGGTTTCCTTTTCAAATTCTTAGGAAGCAGGTGCATTGATGATTAATTAACACATAAGAAAGTTCATTGCTGCATACCTTTCTCACTTTTTTACTTAGTTGGACCGGTCAGACTCAAGACCACCCCAAAATTTTTATCACTCCTGAAATCCCACCTTAAATGACTACAGGTTGAATCTTTTCTCCATGACAGTGGATACTTTGTCTTGGTATAATGGCAAATTTCTTCATTAACTGAATGAATTTAAATATCTATTTCTGTGTTGCTGGGCGACACACCTATTTGGATATAGTCACTCAGTTTCAACTTTGGTAAATGTGACATTAGAACATATTTTACATCACTGATGCACGAGAGGCATTTAGAGGACATCTGTAGCTTGTAGCTTCAGAGGAAAAGCTGAATAGTCTGACTCACTAGATGCAGGATGTGGATATGTTTCTGCTATCTGTGTGTTATCGTTTTCTTCACAATGAAAAACAGCAACCTCCAAACAACAACCTGTTTTGATGAGTATTTGTATCGTGCAGTAAGGCAGCAGTGTTAGTTTTTTGTGGTGGATTATCCATTTTAGTCACAGCTCTCACTCTCTGCATGCAAATGTTCCACCACAACAATTCCACCTGTCAGTATTTTAAGGGAATGCCAAAGCTGCATTCTTAGCTCCGCCCACAACTGTGACTGACTTAAAGAGTTGCAAACAAGCCAGAGATTTTTTTCCCCTGTAGCAGAATGATAGTGTGGTGCAGCCAGACCTTTATGTTCTACAGAATGGACTGGCAAAGTGAGACAACAACCTCTGTTACACTCTCCTCCTCTAAATGCACGAGTCTCTGCATGGACATCAGTCTTGCTGCTCCACCCACCTCCACAAGTAAATTATAAACCTCTAGGAAACACTGAGATATGAGAAGTACTAATTATATTATGTTCAACACTGCTTACAATATAGCCAAAAAAGAGCTGCCTTTTACTAGCTTTAAGTCCCAAATCATCATTGTGAAAAAGAAAACAATTATCTGCACCTTTATTCCTGTTTATAATCATTTACATAACTTGTTTAGATTATTGTTGCATATGTAAACTGAAAAAAAGATGGCAAAGTGAAAAATCTTGGCTGCACCAAAATTATGTGCTGGTGCACCTAAATAATAATGTTAGCTACACTAACAAAAAGTTAGTCTGGAGCCCCGATTACACCTAGACCTTATGATGTAACTTTTGTGTTGAAACATTTGCAGTCAAACTTAAGACCAGCTCCATAATTTAACCCTAACCTCTAAATTTTAGGCAAAGAAAAAGAAACAAAGACTGCCTAATGGGCCTAGGGATTCATTTTTAAAAAAGATGTCTGCATACACCAGCATCTATCAGGCTAGAGTGTCCTCAGGCAAAATCAGATTCCTCGCCTGTTTTAAGACTATCTGACTGCAGCTGACCTCTGACCTTTATCCATCTATGAGCCTGTGCTTTTAAGCTGCCTAGTGTTTTATTAATTGAGCTACTTTTTAAGTTGATAGTGCATGCCAACAGTTCCACAGTACTACAAAGCCCAGTGTCTGTGTGGACACGTGTGTTTGTGATGTACTGTACAATTCATTCCCAATTACCGGTATCTGTCATGGATTTTGTGTCACTGTGTTATCTAATCATGTGGATTTGCACAACAGACACACATACAGTGTAGATACACATACATACTGCACACTGCTTAATCATAAAAAGTCCCAGTTTAGCTGGAGCAGCAGAGTGTTTATCCTTAAAAGGCATCATCTGAACCACAAAGCGAGTCTGGACAGACAGTATGACTTCTGGCCAGGCAAATGACCGTTCACGAATGTCAATCTGACAGCGTCATAATGGCTGTCCAAAAAAATATGCTTCGGATGTTGTAGATTTGATTTTTTTCTTACATGCCAACCTCTCATATGCTGTCAAGTGCCAGAAATGTCTTTGGCTCATATCGGCTGTTGACCAAACAAGAGTCGACTTGAAACGAACTTCAGAAACTCAGAGGCAGATCCAAGATTTTACAAAGATGGAAAAACTCACTCTTAAATTAATGTGCCAAATTCTGGGAGTCTACATACGTAGATGTCATACATAAATTTGAGCTTCATAAGAATCCAGTTTTGTTTATGGAAATCTTTAATATAATTGCGCCTTGCAGTAGAAATGCATTATCTCTGACCTTAAAGTAAATTATGTAAAAACATGTGTTCACCTCTATTTGAGCTTGTGCTGCAGATGTCATATATCTAAAAGTCATCACCACAATTATAATACAAAATATAGTTTCATTTCATGCCAAGTTAGTGTTTGAGGAACATGAAACACTGGAGCCTTTATCTTCAAATGAATGGAAATACCGTATTGCTACTATGGTTTC